>JBAMDO010000236.1:0-82253 GCA_037074765.1 Mansonella perstans | reverse complement strand
TTGATAGTTATCGGCTTCGGTCGGACCTACTTTCTGTTGAAATAATTATGCCATGTGAGAAAACTTTCAAATCTTAGTAAAACCTTATGTCCATCTCGTTTGGCAGAGAAAAAAATTATCCTTTATTAACTGACCCCCACAATATGCAGCAGAAAAACTTTTACGCTTACTGAAAATGAAAGAGTAAAAGTTTTCGAGTTTTCGATATTTGATTTTTACATATGTATTTCCGTTTTTATTCGTTTTGGAAAGGCATTTGTGGAAGTGTGTATGGATAACTCAGGAAAACGATAAATACAGTTGCAGATGGACGCAGGACTGGATTTTCTGATTCAAGAGTCGATTTTTGGATCACTTCAGGGGATGCAGCTTGGAATGGCAGATTTCCACATTTATTTGGGTTGCAGTTAGGTTACTTGTAAGGTTATCCAGATGCTGAAATTAAAAGTATCTGCTGTGAAATATTAGCTTATGATTTTTATGAAGGAAACCGTGGAGAACATAGGAACGTGTAAATGGATAAGTGAATAATTTTGCTATACTTCCAAATTCACTTGTTCATAGAATATAACTTCATCACTGTAACCTGATGTAAAAGAAAAGAACTTCATTTTAATCAATTTTTGGGCGTATATTTTCAACTTGAACAAAATCCATAGTATTTATTTCTTTTCATGCTATGTGGTATGATTCCAATAACTTATTTTTTACAATTTACATAATAGCCACATGTATATATGTTAGTCAGTTTGTGATCTATTTTACTAATATTCAGATGTAACGTATTTTCCTAAAGATGGATATTGATGAGGAATTTCAGAAAATTTCCGAAATTCTATTACTGAAATGAGAACTTTATGATTTACTGCTATATACATATATGAACAAATTTACACCGAGTTGTTTCCCTATCATTGATATCAGTGATGATGATGATCTCTTACAGCTCTCTAGCTGAAAAAGAAGGAAATTTTGTTGAAGTAGACGTAAACATTTCCTTAATTACATATGGGAAAGATTCTCGTCTCTCCTTACTTCATCATACAAAATCGTTCATCTGTCTACAATTAGTCGATAATTAGCCTTTTAGTATCGAAGAAAAAATTGCTTAAGTATCTTACAATTAATGATGTAATTGATTATTTGTTACTCTACACAATAATTAGAATATGAATATGAGATCAAATATATTACGTGCTTCTAAAAATATCTATCATAATATCCACTTATAATTAACATATATTCATTTCCTATATTTATATTCATCCTATTTTTATAAATGTTTGTATAATACATTTCTTGCTATTATGTAAAGTTACGATTTTGAAAAAATATTTTAGAAGAGTCAATTAATTCTCAAATTTTTTTTTTTTTTTTTTGCTATGATAACAAGGAATTATCCAGATGTACGTGAACGTGAATACGTGAATACTAATTTACGTATGTTCATCTTCAATGCATATATCTGAACATACAATACAGATATGTTAGTTGCATAAAGTACTTCAAAACATTTTTTGACTATTATTATTTCTCAATTATAGCAATTTCATTTAGAAATAGTGAAGAATGAAAGATGAAATTAATTAGTGAAATGAATGCCAAGAAAAAAGGTCAAAGTAAATGTCACATATATAACTTCTAATTATCTATTTACATTTATGTTATAATTAGTATATTGATTTTTCATGGCTATTATTGTCATTACATTTTCTCTGTATATCTCTGAACTTTTTTAAGATTTTATATTTAATTATTAAAGAAGTAAATCATGATAAAAAAAAGTGATTGATTGTATAATTTCTACTTATCTTTTCCCTATATTTCATCGATTTAGCTTTTTACAAATCAATATTTTCATTGATATTTCAGCATCTTATTCTTCATATTGATGACTCATCATTATATATATAATTATAGATGATACTATTTTATAATTATTGACCAAATGGCCAGTGGTCGATTTTAAAAAAATTTAATAAATGTTTCCTTTTTGATTTGCTTTTTTATAATCTATGAATTGCCGAATTTTTCTCTTTTTTTTTTAGATTACCATTTTATTCATACCAATTATGTTTTGTTTATAATATTGAATTTTATAGAATGATCTATTGAAATCCATCGGATCATTTGCTTTGTTCTTGTCTCTTTAGCTTAATTTTTCCCACGAAATATATCCATCAGATATAAATCGGTGATTTATATCTGATATTGTTGAGAACTGAATTGAGGACTGAGAGGACTGAACTGACTGAATTACTTTTGAAGAATTGAAAGATTAATTTCACTTCGCTGAGCGAATTTTTCACTGATGCATTCTCACCGTAAAATTTCTTCATTTCCGAATTTTCCATTTTAATTATATGTTGAGTAAAATCAAAGCATCATTGGCATCGAAATTTTGAACCGAAATTCTTGGTTTGCCAAATTATTCGTGGCTTTTCAATTCATCATCCTTAAAATTTGCATTTCAATCGATTTCACAGCAAAGTTGTCGTCTACAAGCGAACAACTCTTATCAAGTGATGGAAATTGATGGATTTGGGCCATAATTCATCGTTCGTTCACCTGATTCTGATAATAGTTATTGATTCTTTGTCGTTGTTATTTGCTAGCTTTCAATTTTGGCCTGGCATTTTAAAATATATTCAGAGTGTTAAAATTATCGTTGTTAAGGCTAGATTTCATGTTTCTCATCTTTTTGACTGTAAAATAATTTCATGCATGTGCATTCTATCTTGATTAGAATTAATAAGCTAAAAACATTGAGATTATCAGTGCTTTCAATGTTTATTTGTTGATATTTATATATGTGTTAACCTATAACTGAATAATTTTTACATTTACTTGTAATCTATTTCAATTGATATCCTGAAAAATTAAACTTGAAATTTTTATTTTTGCTTTAAAACACTATCTTATCATCTTGCTGCTTTTCGGACTCTCAATGATAGATAGGTTGCATTTCGTTAAGCTTAAATTACATTGAATATTTTATGCAGTTATTATATTTGTATTTGTAATCTTAGTAAGAATTTGTCAGATTAATGGCTTTCTTCCTAACGCTTTCATTTCTAGCTTAATTTTTTTTTTTAAATTTAATTTCATCTTCATGCATTATTAATTCCTTGAAAGTTAGAAGAGAATAACTTTAAATATTTTAAGACGAAAATAAAGAGGTAGAAGAAGAGAAGGCAAGTGGAAGTGACAGTTCATCTTCGAGCACAATTAGTGAAGGTGATGACCTTGGTGAAATAGTTGTACCGTCAACACCGAAGTCGAAAATGAAGAAGAAATTGGATGAGAAAATTTCTAAAGATGATGAGAACGTTATGCAAACACCACTTAGTAAACTTAATCGAAGTAAGTTATCTTTGTTTCCTTCAAAAGATTGAAGCTTGATTTAGTTTAATTTTTCACTTTTTTTTTTTTTTTTGTAAGAATGCTGGATTTTACATTTATACTTTGCAATTTTCAATGTTATCATCCATTTTCTTCGTGCTTTATTCATTTCATTAATGACATTACATTTGAATAAAATTGGTAATGAGTTTTTTTAAACTCTGCTGACTGGAAGAGGTGTTGCAAAAATGAGTACTGAATAATTATGAAAAATATTAAAAGTGAGGCCTTTGATTGTCACCTTCTTGTGCTCATACATTCCTGAACAACAAATATATGTTGTCTGCCTTCTCTAAATTAATTGCACCATTTTTTCTCGTTTTACCCATATCAGTATCCAGGAGAATTGATTCTCAATTGGCTATTAATTTTAGTTCTCGTATTGGAATTTCATCGTATCGTTCAAAATAAATTACATAGATCGAATGTCGTAAAATCTCGAATTTTAATCGGTAAATTTCAGTTCCGGCACGTAAAAACGAAAAGCTGGCATCACTGTTAGAAAAGAGTTTGAAAAACCAATCCCAGCAGCAACCGCGGAAAAGGAAGAGTCTTCCACATGGTAAAATGCAGCCGAAAAAAACGCGCAATTCAGTACCATCATCATTATCTTCTTCCAATCTCCCTAACGTCTCACGAGCACGTCCTGCACGTATAAATTTAAACGAACGTTTTGCTGTGCTGGATCGATTAAATGAAGAAACTAATGCGTGTTCTACTATTACATCACCTGCAGTAAGTGTTACTTCATAAGTAAAACGCGATGGGATTCAGTTTTAAATAATTCTTAAGACGTTCTTGTGTTAAATATTAGATGAAGATTATTAATGTACTATTCAAATTAACATGGAAAGAAGAAGAGACAGGAAAAAATTTAAGCCGAGTACAATCCCACTTTCTATTTTATGAAGAAGAGTAGAATTTTAGTTGGTTTGGTTAGTAATACGGAAAAGAAAAATGGGAGAATTTGAAATGGAATAGTTTTTTAATTCTTCTTCTGAACAGTCACGTCTGGTAATGTTTGATGAGATATACTTTAGCATTCTTAGCTGTAGAACTTTAATCGATGATTCTTGATTATTATCTCATCAGCCTTTATTTTTTTAGATAATCTTTTAGTAGTCAAGAGGAGAAGAGATCATGGTTGTGAAAGAAAAACGCAGGTAGTTTTGCGGACACATATTTATTGATTTTTTTAGATTTGACGGGCTTAATTGAAAATGATCTGATTGAGATCCTTGTTGAAAACATCATAAGGTAATTCTGTTTCATTCCAGTGGATGAATTTTTAGCTTCGGAATGTGATCAAAGATATTTCACTGGATAACAGTGTCATTGAGCGGTATCGCAAACGCATCGAAGCTGTCCGTCATTCGGCACGTAAAAGTGATAAAAATGAGGTAAATAAATGAAAACATTTTTAATAAAAAGCTACTCATTCCACAATCAAATTTCATTTTGCTGAAAAATGAAAAGATCTAAATTATGTTTTTTTGTGCCATTTTAATCTTTTTTCGAGAATTTAGTTTTTATTGGAAGAAAATATAGAAAAGTTTACTTAATGTGTTTCAGGAACCCATGGAAACACTCTTTTGTTGTTGTTTAAATCACTGTCATAAAACTTTTTCTTTCCAATAGATCGCTGTATAATCTTTTCTTAGAATTCCTCATAAATTCTGGTGAACGATTTTCCATTCAACAATAAAAGAGACAATAAAAATGGAAAAGATTTCTTGAAATAAATTATTTAAAGGTATTTTATGGCCGCTGCACATCACGTCATAATTTGTTCGATGACAGTTTTGATGAGGAAGACAGTGAAGGAGTGGCAACGCGTTCCACAGCTTGTATTCAGAAGAACCGCAGCGGTCGATCAGTACAGACTAGCCAAAAAGTATACATGGCACATGCATTGCTCAACGTTTACAACCCTGATCCTCTGAATCCACCGAAACTGCCAAAAGATGCTCCATTCAAATTGCATCGCCTCATTCGTCCAGCATCGAAGTCGGATAAAAAAAGGCTGTCCAAGCTTAGGTGTGACAACATTTTGGAAATTTGGAAATCAAAAATTTATTTGGCAGAGTGCTTTTGATAATGTTTGGAATAATTCTATCCACTTAGTAGAAAATGAATTAAAATAAATGTCAAAACTTCTGCCATCCTTTACTTCGCAAACCTGATAACAATAATCAACTGTGATTACATCGTGAAAAGATCTCATCAAATGTTTAAATGTTTCTGGTATTCTATATTATACTAAAGTCATACCTTCTATTTCTAATGGATTTTGTGTTATTTTATAGCTTTTATAATCGTTTTGCAGGCTTCGAATGGCTCGCGAAAAATCAGCTTCATCTTTGTTGGTTAAAAATAGCACATCGATTCTTGAAGGTGGAAATTCTTCAAAGAGCATAAAAACAAGACTCGAAACAGTGGAAGGAAATTCTTCGAGCGGGAGTGAAAAGTTTAAGGTCATTGACAAGAAAGAAATACTTGAAATTGATAACTCCCAAAAACCAGTTGTTCTAACCAGGGATCCCTCTGAAAAAAAATTATACCGAAAGTTGACTGGGACAGAAAATGGAGAAACTTATTCGGGTTCTTCCAATCGGTCATCGAGGAAAAGTTCCAGTAAGAAGGGAAGCAAGTCATCATGCTCTTCCAATGGAGTATCATCCAGCAAACCAAAAATCTCGGATAGCAACGGATTAGTTGTAAGTCAAAAATCATCGAAAATTTCCGCTGAAATCATAAATGATGTTTCTGAAACACTAACGATTCCATGTATTACTGCCGAGGAACCTGAGTCAGCAGATATTATAGGAAATAAAATGAGAAAGGCGAATTGCAAAGTTACAGTGGATAAAATAGGAAAAGAAGGTGAAAGATTAGAAAAATTGAGTGGGATTCCATTTGCGGTGCGAGAAAAGGAAGGCGAAATAGATGTATCGTAAATTTTTTTTATTTGCGTAAGTTTATTCGGTTTAAGTAGACAGTATTGGTAGTGCTTTTTGTATTTAAGAACAAAAATATATAACTTCTATTGTATAGAAAGGGAGCTCTCTTGGTATTTTCATTGACTTTTGTTTTCATACTCTGAATTCGTTGTTGATGAAAGGTCCGGTTGATAACAAAATTCGGGCTGTATATTTCAGAAGAAATGGAAGTTCATTTTACTGAAAATTTGTTAAATTTCAGATAATCTTCAGTTTTATACTTGTGCAGCAGTTATAAAACTGAAAATTGATTCTTTCATTGGTGTGTTGCCTTGGTAGTCATTTTGTAAATTTGATGTTCTTTAGAATTCGCAGATTATTTAAATCTTAATGCTCTCGATCTTGTTTTTGTTTTGAGTAAGAAAAAATATTATTATGCATTATCTTTTTTTTTTGGAAAAATCGCTTTCTTCCATTGTCGAAATTGAGAGTAGATATAAGAAATTCAGAGAATTTGAGAGACGAAATACCATTTACTTGCAGTTAAGACGTCGATCCCGGAGCATTTCCGAAGGCTTGCTTGGAAAAATCTATGTGATTAAGTCTAGGAATCTTTTAAAGAATGTACCTGACAAAATAAAGTGAAAAATCCATAAAACTGGAGAAGAAATTTCCAATAGTTCCGTAAATTTGTTTTTTTTCTGAAGCATGAATTGAGGGAGTGGAGTTGGTTATAAATGAATATGTTTTTCAACCACTGTAGAAATAGCTAAGTACGATTATTTGGAATGGTTTCGATAGTAAAGTCGAATGTAGTTCATCGTTTCAGCTTGTCAGTCCAGTCTATAAAACCGACACTGATTGATTCTTCTGTTAAGAGATCCGGAATAATCCATCGTTGCCATCATTCTTCATTAAATGTTTTATTTCTCAAATAACTTATTGTGATATAGAACTGGATTGTTTTATTCGTCATTTTTTGTAACAGTGTGCATTTATTGCTTTAAAATTTGGAAAAATCTATAACTTGCGTGCTTTCTAAATGAAGTACTTGCTATTTTTATATATATTTTTCTCTCTCGCTTCAGTTTATGCATTTATTTTCTTCTGGAATGCTTCACGTTTTTACGTGTTAGTGAATAAATAATTGTAGGCTGCATGGTTTTTTTTTTTTTTTTTTTTTTTTATTATTATTTCTTTATCATGGAAAAAAATGTTCTTAATGTTTCACTTTTTTTTGCACTATATACCAATGTATGTAGATTGTTACAGACAGCTGAAATGCTGTTGTACATCATAGATTGTTAATGTAATTTTATGTAAGATGTAGAAATTTTAAAGAGTATGCAACATTGAGTATGAACTATGAAATTCAAGAGTAAATTATAGAAATTATGGGAACTTCATATGAGTCGCAGGAATTCAATTCGTTAAATAAACATTGAAAGAAGTTTATTTTCGATTTGATATAGATAGTGTAAGTTTGAGGTTTACAGAATTCTAATTTCAATTTAATTTATATTGAATTAGTTTTTTTGTGGATTTAGTTTGTGGCGAATTTTTTCTTATGATTTCTTATAAATTCATTATGAATATAAATTTAATATCTGCTCATATTTAAATTTGGATCGGTCCGGAAACTTTTGAATAATTCAAGATCAAGAATAATTAATTTTATACTTCTAGTTTTGTATCATCCTTGAATGATTACGCTTGTTGATGCGAAGAAATCTTGCAAAGCGTTCCGATGAACAGCGACTTTTAAGACCACGTTTAGAAGTTAAAGAAGAGGTGATTATTAAAGAGAAGGCAATAGGGTTTTTTTCTATAAAAACTTGGATAATTCAGTGAAATTTAAAGAAATTTTCAATTACGAAACTAAATAATCATTCTCCAGAAATCTCAGATTAAATTAAAATAGGCAAAGGACGCTTGGGATGATACCTTCAGTGTAGGTCAAGAAATTTGTCCGGTGGATTCTTTTATGTTTTATCTCACCCAATGAATCCTTGCTCAGATTAAATTCGCAATTTCAGGAAGGATTTGATAGAAGTGATGTGAAAAAAGCACTGCTAGAATCATTGCATGAACAGCGTCGGGAAGAGTATCGAAAGAAATTGACGAAAGAATTGAAACGACGTGGAAGTGACGTTAAAAATAGATTACCTCAAAAGGATCTGAGAGCGAGCACAATAAATGTGCACGATTATGATAATACAAGGAAAAAACAAAAAAGAAATTGGAATTTAGACGACGAAAAAGAAAAAGAAAGAAAAGTTGAAGGCTATACTTCGAAAGGCAAAAGTTTTTCGAGAGGAAAAGAAAAAATTAAAATTGCAGAAATAGCAATAAACAGGAAAGTAGAAGCAAAAAGTTTGGAGGTGAATAAAGATGCAGGAATAGTGAAGAACAAAAATAAAACTAAAATTCCAGAAGAGAAAATTACTGAGGAAAAAGACAAAATAAGTGAAATTATTCTGAAAGAAGCAAATACGATTACCGAGAAAGTGGAACAGAAGAACGTAAAAAAAGATCTGGATATTGAGACATTACCGTCAACCAGAGATTTTGTCCGATTCATGTCATTAGATTATTCAGAAGGTTAGGATTCGAAATTATTAAATTTATTTGTTTCTAATTAAGCAATATTTAAAAATAAGTAAAAGGTTATATATGAGCTAATTATAAGATGATCATAACTTTGCTTAAATTGCCAATCCAAAAGTTTCTTAGTAAGAGATGCTAAATTTTTAAGTTACTTATTGCAAATATGTAAATTCTATCTCAGTTTAAGTTCTTTTTTTTTTTTTTAAATTATTTTTTCCATTTGCAGACTCTGAAGATATACCAAAGGAATTGCGACATTTTCGTGCACTTCCATTGGTAGCGGTTCCATGGTCAATCTCGAGCAAATGAATGGCAAAATTGTATGTTGCATTTGTTGAAAATTATACTGAAGAAATTTAATAAAAAAATAAATCCAGCACTGTATGAAGCATTGAAATATATTGATATAATTATGTGTGCCAAAAAAGAAATGAGGTATTCACTAATGAAGTTTGAAGGAAATAGTACGATTTATGCCAATATATGAAATGAAAATTTCCATTTTATGGTCATAAAGACGATATTGTTTTTAGAAATTGTCATACTAATTTAAATTTAATAAATTTGTGAGGTTTTTCAGGCTCATCTGTTCAATATTGCATTCATTGGCATTTCATTTTTCATATCATTACTTCTCTTTCAACATGGTTTCTTGCTTAAACGAGTTGAGCTCACATTACGCAGTTCATGTTCGGACATTGCTTCAAAAGATACTTGTTGGTTTCAAGCTCAATATCAACGAGTTGTTATTGTTCTCATTGATGCTCTACGATATGATTTTGTTGCGCCACCTCATCCACAATTCAACAATAGCAATAAAGCATACGTCGGTCACTTCTCAACTATTACTCGTTTACTTAATGATAATAGGGGTAAGTAAATGTTTTCTCTTCTACCTCTAGTTTGTGAATATGCTGGAAGTTCTGAACACTAAAAGCTCTTGGAGACAAAACGGTTCCAAGTAAAAATTGGTGGCGAAAGAATAATAGAGATTGATGATTATAATGGTAAAAATTGCTCTTTACTATGCCACCATCAAAGGTAGTTAGCCTAGTAACGTTATAAAAAATTAAGATTGGTATGAATTTGGTGCAAAATTAGCAATTTTCAGAGAACTGATTTTTTTCTGTCGTAGTTCTTAACAAATTATTGCTTGAAGTCAAATTTTAGAATCAGCAGTTTTGATGCATTTCCGTGCTGATGCTCCAACTACTACAATGCAGCGTCTAAAAGCACTAACCACCGGCTCACTTCCAACTTTTATTGATGTTGGTTCGAATTTCGCAAGTACTGCAGTACTGGAAGATAACTGGATTGATGAAATTATCGGAACGAATCGAAGTATTATTATGCTCGGTGACGATACGTGGTAAATTTAAAATTCACAACAACGAATGTAGTAAGTGGATTTGAAAATAAGCTCTCTTTCGCTGAAAATTGGAATGGTGTTCTTCAAAAAATGAATTTTAAAATTAGAGATTCAGGAATTGTTTGGTTTGTTTTGATTTATATCTTCGGAACAGTTCTGCAATCAAAATGCTGATTGTATAATGGCAGTGGTTTCTTTTTGCTTGTAACTGCACTTAATATTGCTTACTTTTTTTCAGGGTTTCACTGTATCCAAAACAATTTAAACGTAAATATCATTTACCATCTTTCGATATAAATGATCTTCATACTGTTGATCAAATGATTTCAGGTGTGTTTTATCAAACGAATAAATTTTTTCAGTGTCATGAAGTTTCTTTTAGATCAATGTCTTCCTTGTTATATTTTTAGATTGATCATATTCCAGATAATCTTTTTGATGAGCTTGCAAAATCGGATTGGACCGTGTTGATAGCGCATTTTCTTGGTGTTGATCATTGTGGACATAAATATGGAGCAGATCATCCTGAAATGTCCAAAAAACTGAAGCAAATGAATGAAATTTTGACAAAACTGATTGATTTTATGGATAATAATACTTTATTGTTGGTAATGGGCGATCATGGAATGACTGAAAATGGTGATCATGGTGGCGATGAACCACTGGAAACTGATGCTGCTTTATTCATGTTTGCCAAAAAGAAACTAATTTTTGCAGAACCGCCGGAGTCAGTTTCACAGGTAGATTTTGAACCCTGTTCACATGGTTTGATTTATTTTTAGCCGACAAAACAAAAAGAATTAAGAAACTGAATTTTGTGCCTCTATGGGCTTCATCCCAAAAACTGATTAGTAGAATTTATTGGGCTGATAAGCAGTGCTTCATTCATATATTGTATGATAATTATAAAGTAACATTTCTCAGTTGCAAAGTGATTTTCATGAAATAGTGATTTTGAGGTTCCTAGATTCTTCAACTTATAAAAGATTCAGCAAAATTTTCTTGATATGTGAAGAATTTTCGATAGATCAGTTTTTATTTATCACATGTTTAGCAGTTGTTTTGTTCTTTGGAATAATCGAAACGACAGATTTAGTTAGTTTACGTGGAATGTTTTTTTCTCAGGTTGATATTGTGCCAACAATCAGTCTGTTACTCGATTCGCCCATACCATATTCAAATATTGGAACGCTGATTGATTGCACCATAGTACCGGAACACCGGGCCCTAGCGATAAGCACTAATGCAGAGCAAATGATGCGCTATGGAAGGACTATTGTGGCGGAAACTCAATTACCGGAATTAGATTCACTGATACGAAGTTTTGAGAATAATGGGAATGTAGAAAATTCCATTGATTATATGCGTCGTTTGCAAAAACTTTTACGTACTTCATGGACTGAATTTAATAGTAGTTTCATGCGAATCGGTTTTCTGTCGTTGTTTGATGCCATACTATCAGTTTACGATTCACTTTGCACAAGGAAGTAAGTTTCTTTATAAAATTCAAAAATTTCCTAAGATTTTTTCTTCGGATGAAGTTTGCTGGTTGACATTATGAATTTCTTTTATGAAATCTAGCTACCGAATTTTTAAAAAATACAGTTCTATCTTTTCTAAGGGCATTATCACTAAATGATCGTTTTGTTCTGTATTTCAAATATATCTTAAAATATCGTTAACTACAGGAATAACTTCATAAGTCATGCATTGACATGCATTTCAGTACATTTTTTTTCAGGATTTCATTTGCTTTTTTGATTTTTCGGTCCGGTTTATTTCTCATTCAAATATCCATCTTTTCAATTGGAGATGAGGAACACAGTATTGCAATTTTGGATCTTTTATTATCCTTCTCTTTGATTATTCGGCTTGTTCGAACAGCCAGGACATTATTTTCATTCACATCAACAATTTGGGAAATTGCTGTGTTCTGTATGATTATTGCACATGCGTCATCTTTCCTTTCCAATAGCTATATTATTTTTGAATCATCCGTAATACGTTTCTTGACGCAAACCGTAGTTGCTGTTGCATTTTGGCAATCATTTTCAAATAGGTATACGATTTTCGGAAAATTTATTTATAATTTAACCATTAACAATTCTAAATGTGATTCTTTTAAATATAGCACAAGTTTTTGAAGCGAAAAAATAACAAAAGATATTTTAGTGTTAGTTTGGTATTTAATTTAAACCTGATAAGGAAGTAGAAAAATATACGTTTTATGAGTATCTTACTTTATCTCTGTAATCATATTCTGTTAACTTTACTGGACAGCAATGGTTTTTTTCCCATAACATATTATTTGCAGGATGCATAATAATCGGCATCGTCCGCGATCTTTTTTAACGGTGTTAGGAAATCGTTTTAGTTGGCGACGTTTTCTTATCTTCATTACGATCATTTTACTTTTGCGAATGGGTATTTTCTTTGAAAAATGTCGAGAAGAGCAGGGAGATGCATGTGAAGCTACAATATTTTCACAGTCATTTTCGCATATTCCTTATGGTGAATTTCTACAAATCCAAATAGCTTATGCAAAAAAGTAGCGCAAATTATTATCTGCTAGCATGGATTTTTCAAACTTCCATGGATTTTTCATTTAAGTGTAATGAACACGTATAGATTATTGTAGCTGTCGTAATTTTTCGTCGCAATTAACTGATCAAATTTCTAACTTAAAAATCAGTTGCTTTTTCAGGTCCTATGAAAATAATGCGTTTTATGCTGGGTATTTCAGTGCAAGTTATCACTGCGTACTTGTCGACTAAATTCCTGCGAAATTATCCATCTGAAATTTGGACTTCAGTATTAATTTTTCCAATAACAGTTGCTACTATTGCGTCATGGTTATCTCTTTGGTTACCCGAAAATACCGTTAACCGCTTTGCTCAATTTTCACTTGGTACTGCTCAGGTTAGCTCTTGATTGAACTTAACAGAGTCTTTGGCTATATCGAGACAAATGATTACATTAATGCTATAATTTCATATTGTAAAAAACGCTTCTCTAAAGTCTTACAGTTAAATGGTATATTTGACAAATCTTTTACTATTGTTTTTTTTTCATATTGCTAGTAAAAATTTTATCTTCGTTTAAATTCTTTCTTTTTTTGTTGGCATCCAAATTAACAAATATGCAAATGTAAATCATTATTTGCAGATTGTCTATGGGTTATCATTTATCAATTTACTAGTTATTTGTTTCCATGCAGCACGTATAAAAAAATTTTGGAACCAAAACGGTTGCGCTGTATCATACTTCCTATGCATTTCATCTGTCTTATTTCTAATCCTTGGTGATGGTCTAGCATTCAGTTTTCTTTCGTTAATCACAATAATTTTCCTCATTCCATTTATTATCGATGATGGTATGCTATTTTTTCGTATCTTTAATTTTAAATATTATTTCTAAATTTTCTCTTTACTTTTCGGATTGTTTTTTGCACTAAAAAAAATCTTCCTATTTCCATTTTTTATTCAGTTTTGGTATTCGCATAGTAAAAGTGCACGACTGATCATTTGGAGATTTTGCGCTTTTTTTTTTCTATGAGAATTACAATTTATGTGGGTTTTGTTTTTCAGAATATTATCAAATTGTATTTATTGTTTTCTTGTCATCGCATGGATTCTTTTCTTTATCACATCAACCAACATTCTCATCAATTCCTTGGCAAGCAGCCTTTGTGGGTGTTCCCGGTAATTTTGGCATCCAAATAGTACCGGCTACACTTGTTGTTGCGCATATTTTTGCATCACAAATCATCACAAGCGTTGCACTACCAATGTTTGTCATGCAACAGAATTATCGGCAATCTGATCTTTCACATTGGACTTATAAATTAATCTTATTTCATTCACTGAAGGTAAGTTTAAGTTAACATTTGGAGATATAAAGATTTATGTCGAAATCGTAGACTTCAGTCTTTTTTTTTTTTTTAAATTCGATGTATATGATCTCAACCATACGTGTCATCTAAGCATCCCTTAGTCCATTTTTGACGAGCAACCAATTGGTCATGAAGTACCGAAAGTCTTATTTATAATTCAGTTGACATTAATGCATGATAATGAACAGTAGGGGTGAAAATGGAAATTTCATATTAAATCATCTCAGAGATTTACATTAAGTCATCTTAGTCTCCAAAAAAAAGAAGAAAAAACTGCATATTAAGTTATGAAGTCATCAATGACAAAAAAATTCAGTTCAAGTTTTCTGCATTCTTTTTGTGTGAAAATTTACTTGGGAAAAACATTCAAATGATATGCTATAGAGTTAAATTATCATTCTGAAAAAAAAAAACTAGAATACAACTGAGTTTCAGGCGCTTTCAGTGTGCATAATGGCAACTATACATCGACGACATTTAATGATGTGGAAAATCTTTGCGCCGAAATTCATTTTTGAATCACTTTCTTTATGTGTTGTTTGTTTTACACTGCTAATTACCAACTGTACTTTCTGGAAATTGGTCGTACCGTCACCTTCTGATTTTACTGTTAAAAGAGGTTAACAGTTTGTTGTTTTCCTTCATTGATTGGAATTTTCCATTAATTGTTCACGAGGTACTTTCTTTAAGATTTCGAGATTGAAAATCTCTGCTTATTTTGTTTTGCGATTTTTATATTGTTCCCCAGTTTTCGTTGAAAATCTTTTATGGTAACCTATGCTAGGGGTACTTAGGTTTTTGTTTTCTTGATCTAGTATAATTTAATATGTACGTCTATGAGTTACAACTGATTTTGATTGTGTTGCATCAATGTTGCAGTTCAAATCAGAACCTTGAAATCTCCACTCATATCTTTAACAAAAATACAAACCAATAAAAGAGGTTCTGATTAGATTTAGACATAATTTGTATCTAAGTCTAATTGATTAGACTTAGACATAAATTATGACGAGAATACTTCAAAAATTTGATATTAAAAACAACCTAACTATACCGACTGAAAATAACCTATTTATAATATCAAATCTTTTAATTGAAAATTAAAAATAATAAAAAACTTATACTAACATTACCAAATTTAACAATTAAAAAGAATTACACAAAAAAAAAAAAAAAAAACAACCAAAATATCAACATGGCGATATCCCCGAAATAATGAATAAGAAAAATGAAAACAAATGAAAAACCATCCCATCAAATAAACTAAGCATAAATAATACTATCTTAATGCAACTAAAACCAAAATCAAACTTAATATTTCAATAATAAAATACTCTGCCACAAGCAATAGCCTGCAAAATAAAATTAATTATTTATTTTTCGGTATCCATTCTCTTAAAACAACAAAAAGACAATAAATGTCTATTTACAGGATGATATCATTTATCTTAACATATCTTCATGTATTCAATCAATAACCACACACTTCAGCACTTCCTGTCCATCCACAAACAGATCACTGGAACAAGCATGGAAGAAATCAATGCTAAGATTGGGTGTATTCTGAAGAAGCTCGAAATACTGCAGTAAGCTTTCCTCACAAAGACCATTAGATGCGACAATATCCGCCAGAACAACTTGCTCAGGAATACTACTTTGTGCCCACTTTTCTAGCCTAAATTCTTCCAGTGGTGGTAACAAATCCGTTCGTAAAATATCCAAATGTTTATCAATTTGTGCGGATATCTTTTCAGCTCGTTTATCAAATTCACGTTGTAACCAGCTAATTCGATGTTCCTTCATCGTGATTGCAAGAAGACCTATACGACTTTTCTTAATTTCAGCGTCAAGTTCCTAAAAAAAAAAACTGTATATTAGCAAAATCAATTATAGCGAATCTAAGTTTGAGGGGAAGTTTGTAACCTATATTGACAGTTTCAAAGGAATCTTCGATTTTAAAACACTGTAAAGAATGAAATATTCGATTATTTTTAAATTTTGGAATTTTTGCTAGTAAGGTCACTGAATTTTACGAATTGTTTTCAATTATTACAATAACACAATGCCGAAATTCTATGTTCATGAACAAAAAAAGGAGCTAAGTTTAGGAATGATATGGAAGTACTGAAATCTTGCAAAATTTTGTCAAATGAAAGAGTTAAAAATTGACCTTAAATTTTCCAGTACTAGGCAAAAATTCATTAATTGTGGAAATAAAATCAGCCCTTCTTCGAGGATTATCCTTTGTGGCAATGAGATCATTCATCAGCACCTAGAATGTTCAGAATAAAATTTCGAAAAACTCACGCTGATTTAAAAGCAATCTCCCAATGTCTAAGTAAATATCTTTAGAGGTACGCATAAATCATAAACAAAATAAAAATTACAAACTTAAATCTTGTAATTTGTATTCTTAAGCAAAACTACCATACTCAAATATTATACTTACCTAAATTTATTTTCCTCTTTATAATATGATATTTATCATCTAAATATAAGATAAAACGTACGAAAATTGCATAATTTACGAACAATGTATGCAACAGCTCGTTCAATTCTGTGTGCATTACATTCTTGATTTCTTGATGGAAGTTCATAAGTTGTCAACTGTTTTGCTAATTCCCGGACAATTGAATAACTAGTATATCTCCGATGACTAATGATATGTTTCATAATGAAAAATGCAAATTCAAGATGCATTTCACCAGTAAGCGATGATATCAACAGTCGAGCAATATTAACGTAATTGCACCTCAATGCATAACGTACAATTAATTCGTGAAAATCCATCGACCTAAATAAATCAGCAACAGAAAAATGGATTTTGCTTGAAAATTTTTAAATGATTATTCGCTAATCAGTGCGAGAAACAGGCATTTGAATTGATAAAGTTAGAAGATGCAGGTGGTCGTCAACACCTGTTTTATCTTCCGCCTTTAACACAAAAATTTAGGAAGTAATATTTTATTTAGAAAAGAATTAAACAAAAATGCACAGAAAATAAATTAAAATGTATACTTACCAATTACTTCGTGGTAAGTTACAGTTTCAAACATTTGAAACTGTATAACGTATCCTGTATTCCACTGAAGGAAAAAGTTGTAAACCTGATAAAAAATCCTAAAACACTGCAATGTAAATCTGTCATTAAACAGAAAATATCCTGTTAACCCGCAAATTCCATATCAAAAGCAGAAACCATATTTGCTATAAACAATGCATAATGTAAAACCTGCGGAAGGTATTAATTTAAGCTCGAATTATAAATTTGATATACACCGTTATCTAACAAAGTTGACAAGCTCAACCCAATCCCATTTGAAGCAATTCGATGAATGAAAGAAAAAAAAATCACAATCGTAATGCAAGATCATAAAATAAAAATCAAAAAGATAAAGACTATGTTTATTTCACCGAAAAAACGCACAAAAGATTTACTGAAAAAAAAACAAAAGATTGGTTCAGTGGTTAGAGAATATTAATAGTGGGAATAAACAAAATGGTATTCATTCCATTTTGCAGATTTTAATTATTTAAATAAGAAAAACGAAGTTCATTAAGTACATAAATACATCTGACAACGAATGAACGTGCGCTATTGTAAAAGTTATCCAAAACAAAAGAAAAAAAAATCGTAATCCTAGTAGGAAAAAATGATAACATTTCAATATTTCAATATTAAACCATAGAACATCAGGAAAAATTAAAATACAGTTGAAGTTGAGAAGTAAATGATTGAAACAGTCCTATGCGAAATGATCACCGATAGTTTTCATTCGATACCTTTCCAATAAATATAATTGATAAGGGATATTCACCTTTAAAAAAATTTATAGGTATTCGATTTCAATTCTTAAAAGATAATATTAAACACTTACGCTGTTTATATCTTAAGAAAGGCATAAATATTCGGTTGCTTTCATTTCTTTAAAAAAAATTTCACTATAACCTCATAAATGAAATATCGCCTTCACAGTTTAGCTACTGATACCTTAAATAATAACGGCAATTAAATAATTTAGCTTTTCCTATATTTTAAATCAATTCCTCCCAGTTTCAAATTAAAGAGGATAAGAAGACAAAATATTTGCGCTCGAGGTATGGTGACGTCTCTGCAACATCACCAACAATGAACATCAGCTTATTGAGAATTGGGCAATCAAAGAAGTAAATTTACTCTACCCACACTCTTTCCCTCCTTGATATTTCCGTCCCACATTCACATTAAAATCCGACATATAAGCAGAAACAATGTTTTACCACGCATATTGCTGGTAAAATGTTGCTTCTATTTTCAAGAGGAAAAACGGAAAACATGAGAAAATAATAAATTGAGGGTTCATTGAAATTTATTGCAACCCCGACTATGTTTCAAGAACGCATAATGAAGGAAAGTAAAGAAAGTAACTCATAACTAGATAACAAAAAATAAATATATATAATTATTTGCAGTTGAAATGGATCCACATCATGCTATCTTTTTAAGTTTCCCTACTGAGATGAATATTTGTATCCATTTTTATCATATTAGCAAATATTGGGAAAACAGCAACAAGTACGTCTCAGCTCAGAATAGTTTGCCAAAGATGAGTCCAAACATCAGGGCAGCAAATGCAATCAGCACCGTCTGAAGATAATAATTTAATGCAGATTGTTAGCTTTTAATATAAACTGAAAAGTAGAAGGGATAATGTGCAAGACTAATTCTGATTCCTAGGGTGACTATGTACTAAAAAAACATATAGGCTGGATTAACTAGAGGAATTCAATGGCAACAATCAAAAACCATTACATTCCGCCGGGATCTTCATAATATTTAATTTAGACACGTAGAAGAACTAGAAATTTTTGCGGTGCTAGCAAATGGTTGGAAAATTCGAACAAACAAACAGCATTTGCATATATACTAAACAACATAACAACTCACTTGAAGAACTGTGATTCC
This sequence comes from Mansonella perstans, assembly GCA_037074765.1. Lineage (NCBI taxonomy): Eukaryota > Metazoa > Nematoda > Chromadorea > Rhabditida > Onchocercidae > Mansonella > Mansonella perstans. The sequence goes on along the minus strand of JBAMDO010000236.1, from coordinate 63,099 downwards.
ATTTTCTGACATTTGATTACCCGTGACTTGAGGAATTGCCTCAAGTGCTGCAAGCCGAGCCTATAATAAAAATTGCAGCTGAGATGGAAACCATGATTTTTTTTAAAGAAAGCTTAGCAACCTGATTCTAATCATCACAAAATGTGGACAGAAAATTAAACAAATGAAGCAAATATCGAGAACACAAAAACTCGAAATTTATTTTGCTAACCTTAAGGGAATTATTATCTCTTTCCAAACTTGCTTTCGCAGCTTCCATTTTATTTTTCTCTTCAATAACACGTCGCACTTCCACATCCATATTCTGAATCATTCTAGTATATATGCATTTATTATTTGAACAAATAATGAGGAGGATATATTTAAAAATGAAAAAAAAGAATATTGCAGCAATATAGTAGAAAGCACAATTACTTCCATACTTCATAAATTTAATTTTTTAAAATCTAGCAATAAACATTACCGCAGCAGCATATCCACCAAGTGAAGGTTTTGATTCCAAGGGTACTCGAGGAGGTGTCTTGTCTCCGCTGTATTCCGAAGCAGGAGGATGCTCAAATAGCACCCGCAACTTTGAATCCATAAGTTCCGAGGGTTGTGCATTTTTCCAGATATTATCTGTATTTTCTCAAACACTATTAGTGAAATCAAGCAAATCAAAATTATGAGTTAACCTATCCTTACCAAAATCCAACCATTTCATAGATAGTTCCGGAACAAGACCAACCAGACACCTGCTTTTTCTTAAAGTCTGCAAAGACCACGAGATGAAGCGCTCATACAGTGACTAAAGCTTCGATCCTGCGATGGACAACCATACCTTGGGTTCCGTCTTATTCAGACGAGGCTGGCTAGTCCGCCTCAGACATTAATCACAAAGCCAAATCATTGCGCTTCAACGGAACTGAACTCATAATGTTTAACTTCCACTGCCTCCGTGAGCCACTACAGCAACCATGACAATATAATTCCGAACGGAATGATTCAAAGGTAAAAAGGACAGAAAAACAGAAACTGCAGACTAAAATCCTCGTTACTTAAATCTGATTCCGTCAAGATTTTTAAAATATATCCGGACTACTAACGAATGCTTTCAGTGGGAACTACAATCAGTTCATCGGAAGATAGATAATGAAAAATTCTGTCAACAAAAAAAACATTTAAGCATGTACCTAACGAGAAATCGCCTGCTGGAGCATAAACGCTTTGTACCATGAATTTATGCTTTGTATGCTCCATTTCTACATTACTTGATGCATCAAACGGCTGAAGCATAACTGCCACATTACACGTTTCTCCTGGACTGAGAATACCAGAGTTCGGACGGACACAGTACTGTTTCGGAGCTGTTGTTTTGACCTAAACAATTAAACAGAATTTCAAATCGATCCTTAATCCAAAAAATCTCTAATATTTTAAGAAACAAAGGACTGCTTTCCAGCACTTTCGAAGCAATGTACTGCCTTATTTTGGCGAAAATATCTCATGAATGCACTTTCCTTTTCTATCAAAAAAAAAAATGTTTCAACGCTTAACAATATGCAACATTAATAAAATGTACTATTAGTCCAAGTATCTTATGCAACAAAATAATTATGGTAGAATATCGCTAACAGACCTGAGTAAGAAGCAAAAGAATATATTCAAAAATTCTATTAAAAACATGAAAGAAATTCCATGTATGCATCTAAGTTACGAACGAAATTCACGTACCTTAAAGCAAACCTGACGTTCTGTAGGGTTCGTTAACCTCATTTGACAAGTCACCACATCATTGAAAGGACCTCAAAAAGCAAAATATAAGCATATTATTTTCGTTTAACTTCTTGCCTTTTTTCGATTTTCGATCCAAAGCTATTATAATACTCAGCAAAATACGATAAAACTAAATGAAATCCAAACGAAGCCAGCATTTACAATATATAGCTCCTTTTTAGTCTTGTGGAGCTTGTCAAAATAATATTCTGACATCACCGCTAATTAATCTGATAGACCTACCGCTAAATATAAGCTCAATTTTAACGTCATCAAAGCTTTACTAAACGCTGTCTATTCAGCTAATGGATTGCAACTTCGAGTGCATTCGTTTACACTGCGCCATACTACGTCATATATTAAATAAAATCAGTAAATGAAAATAGAACCTTTAAAGATAAGTTCATGCGAAGGCTCAATTGTGAGCACTTGCAAGGCTCTCGACATTTCTGATTCAATTTTCGGTAAATGAAATTCCTAATCAATTATACCCTGAAATTATATGAAATTACACATGAATTGTCCGGAACAATTCACAACCAAACAAAGACACTGATCAAATCATTCATAATTCTTTCTTTTTTTAGCGAACTGAAGAGGAAACAAGTTATACACAAAAGAAAAAAATTCAAAAACATAATTCCTTATTTGCACAGGAACAAACTGTACTATCGTTATTATATTACGATGATGACTTACTCATATCAGATCTTATAGATGCAAAAATATCCTACAGACGATATAAATTTAATTCAGTAATTCCATTTTTTAAAACTTTAGCACTTATTAACATCTACAAATGTAATAAAAATAGAAAAACTTGAAGAGAACGACTTCCCATTTGAAAGATTTTACTCAACATACACACTAGCTAATCGAAAAATGAGTAACTATAATGAAAAAAGTCGAACAAAAATTAAATCGGAAAGTTTGATAAAAACTATGTTTGTTAAATGAAATAACTGTGAATGTGAAAGTTTCCAAATTAAGCAGTTAACAAGCAGTGGTACTATAGCTAATAATATAATTTGCTCGAACTAATCTACTTTAGTTTTTCACTTATCATTAATGCTACTATTATTAATGGTCTTCCGCTGTTTCCCTATAACAGAAATACATTTCTGACGAAACCCGGGAAATTTACACTTTTTTGAAATTTTTTTCCACTTTTCTTCAAAGTATAACACTATCCATCTGATAATTTATGGAGCGGAAGAAAGTTTATTGCAAAAGAAAATATATAATATTACGATGTGAATGTATATGATAACAGTTTTCTCGTTTTGCAAAACTTCCATTCTTTTACTTTACATTGATTATCACTCCATAGTTTTATCTGTTATGATTTCTAAAAATTAACTGCAAATTAAAATATTAAGTCGATGACAGATTGTATATAAAATAGCATGGGATTAAATGTATTAACTTAATCATTAGATTTAGGGTATATTTTCTGCAATAAAGAACTATTTTATGAAATTATTTTTTGACAAGCGTACGAATTAAATGATTTCAGAAGTACCAATTTAATTAGCTAAACAAAATAAATAATCAATAAAAAAAATAACGATTTATGAAACATGAGTAGTTATAATTGCTAGTTGATTTGTATTATAAGTCCCATCACATATGGAGATACCTGGAACATTTACACAACAAATAAATTAAGCATAATTAAAATTTGCAACAATACCTTTGCTTCTCATTTATACAAAATTTCATTTGAATCTGTTTTCAAAAATGATCAAATGAACATGACTAGTTTGTTTTTGAACAATCTAAAGCAATACAAAACTAAACTCTCCCATTTTCAGAAGAAATTAGTCATTTAGCTTGGCTCAATTATGGAAACATTTTATTTCCTCAATTTATTGGATTTTAAAACAAAAACTGAATAACTGAAATGATCATAATGCTATGAATTCGAATTAATTCTCATTTAGGTGCAACAACAAGTCAAATATTTCCACTACTTCAATTAATTTCAATCACTATACTGAATTCCCATCATTAAAAATACATTTATGTAACACATGAATTCTTCGCACGTAATGAATTTTGAAAACGATTACACTATGAAATATGTAATATTTTAAATATTTCCTTAATGGTCGAATGGTCAAATGGTCAAATAGCCACTCAATCAATCACAATCACTGGTTTGAAATCCTAGCCTACTATTACTAAATAAAGTCAAAAGAAAAAGACTCCTAAAATTTGTTGGAATGCAAACGATAATCACACATATATCAAAACATACATATGTACCCACAAACACACACACACACACAAACACACACAACACATGCACTCATATACATACACTCACATACATGCACAAAATCATTTCAAACAAATCAATTGAGACAAACGTAGAATATAATTTAAATGCTAATGTGCATATGAAAACAATGTTAGATGACGATATACTGCTAATGTTCCTATCAAACGTGAGACCTGGAAAATGTCAAAATAATTCCTGACAGAATGATAACATTTCACTATACAGTAAACAATGAATCATCAACAACAACAGAGGTCAAATCCACATCAGCAACTCATCCTATCCCGCTCAAAACAAAACCTCACAGAGTAACATTTAGATGCTTCGCGCTAAGAATCTCTTCAATGTTGTAGCCCAAAATTCGCCCACACGTCCTTTATATAATTACGTCAGTTCTATATTATGTAAGAGCAATGGAGATTCATGCTAACGTTTATACTGCATCAATTTTCTCTTCAACCTCTTCCACTAAATTTGAGCAAATTTCTCAAAGTTAGACGTAGATTTCCCGTCATAGATTACGTCGTAAGCTATAAATATATTACGTCGTAAGCCCCGTGATTATGCATAGATGATGTACTTTCATAGATGGATTGGCAATTCGCATTTTTGGACGCACACAGACACATACATACATACAGACACAGACACACACACACACAGACACAGACACACACACACGTAGAGCGTAGCCTAGAATACCTAGAATAGAATATATAAAAAAAACCTAGAATACCCTCAATTCTTACCTTGAATCTAATCCTTTAGGATTTAGGATACATGTATACATAGACCAGGTTACATTGGCTCACGTATTTTTCTGTATTCCCAACGGAATAATTTGGAAAAATACTTGAAATTGAAATGATTGCTTCGGACGTATAAGAATCATTCGTTGTAATCTATGATAATAGAGTGAGATAGATGCATTAATACATAGATATCACTATGCATTACTGTTAAAGTAAGCTGAATGATAAGAAGCGTTGCAGTGAAATGAAGCAAATTAATAAATTTGAAGTGCTGGCATGTGATTGTTTATCCCTACTTTTTGATTTCTTATCATAATGCGCACCCTTTGTAATCTCTTATCTTTATATCTTATCACTAATGCAATCAGTGATAATTAATTAATTAAAAAATGTAATACAACTCATCGTGACAAAGAAATTCTAGTGAATGACTAAAAGTCAAACTTTTGTATTAAAAAAAAAAGAGCCAATTAATTAAAAGGACTTGTTAAAAGTAACATACATGATGGCTTCATTTGATTATTTCTCACTCATTGTTTTTAATTGTATAATTTTTTTATTGAAATTATTTGTTATTATTGAAATAATTATTAAATGATTGAATTTCAAAATTAGATTTAGAAATTAAACTTCGAAATTAAGGCCTTATTTAATTACACCGGATGAATCTACAGAGAAAAACAATTGATCAAATATTTTTCAAAAACATCATATATTTCATCTATCGAATATTTATTGCAAATCTGCGACACTATTGTAATATGACTGAAACGAATCGACCAGAATTTTTTTTTTCTTTTCTCCAATTTTACCAAATTGTTATCATAACAAAGTTTCTTTCCTACCTTTGCTTCCCCTATCATAGAATTCAATGAATAATTTATATCAATATAATACAATATGCAAATTGAAATAAATGAATAAAATATCCAGAAAAACAAGGCGACAATAAATTTGATTTAAAAAGATTAAAAGATTATATTTTTCACAATTAGCATGAATTCTTTTCATTTGAGTTTGAGCCCATAATAGTTTTTTTAAAAACATTGCAATAATTCAGAAAAAGAAAACCATACTCATTCATTATTGCTTGCTAAATTAGTTTAAATTTTGATGCAAAAAATTTGCCGTTCGAAATGAGGACATATGTGCTCGTTTAAAATAAATACATATGCGCTTCTCTCCTTATTTATGTAACTATAAATTCAATTTAATTTTTAGAAAAAAAAATTTAGAACACAAATGAAATGAATTTTAGCTTAAATTAAATGCATAAAGTTTTATCGTGAAAATTAATATTGTAATATGCAGAAAAGAAAAAAGCAGGATAAAAAGCTTTGAAAGCTACAAAAGCTTAACATAATGGCGATCTAATAAGATATCAAGATGGTAAAAGTTCAAATGGACAGAACTCGACATTCTTGCATAATTTTCCAGTCAGTCCTATTGATCCATAGAGAAAAATATCTGAAATAATTTATGTGCCATTAAATAAACTTTAATTTTTTTCTTTTTAAATTGATACGAGATAATAAGCTAGAGTACATTTAATGAAATGTGATAATAATCCTCTGTCTACTTATTTCATATCATCTGATTCCTTAGCAAATATCTAAAGTTCTGATTGAGAACATAAAAAGAGCAGCTAGAACGGATTCCGGAATTATTAACAACAATCCACATTGCCTTTTTTTCCTACCAAACAAAAAAGAAGCTTTTTACCTTCCTTCCGTGAAATTCTTCTTACTTTTTTGTATTTTGTACTTGCCTCGTTCCAACACGATAAATGGGCTTAAGGTATGCAATTCGGTGATACAACGTTCCTGTGGTAGTAACCGTAGTTTTTTCATCGTTTCATAGTATATTTGTAAAGCTGTAATAATCTGATTTTTTCCACAATAGGTTCAATTTTCCAATTAAAATACAATAAATTTTACTGATGGTTTTGAATGTCAAGCGACACTAGTTTAGCTGAACTACTGAATATCATTATTTCGATACAAAAAATTTTAATATAATTTAAATTTCGAATACTTCTTGAATCGAACAAAACAATTTAATCATTTCATTAAAAAAGTTAAGCGTTATCAATTATTGCAAACTGTTAAAATTTACATCATCTTTGCAAAAATTTCGAATATTCTTTGGATGGAACAAAATGATTCATCAAATTCAAGGACTTCATTCCGAGCAGAAAAAAAAAATAGAAAAGGAGCAAAAAGAAAGGATACTAAATTTAAAAAACAGAGTTGATATTTATGACAATTGCATGATTTAATTCATGTGCGAAATAAGCTATTCCCTCTGGAAAATATTCAGAAAATTTAACAAATTTATGTTCAACTTTTGCTTTTTTTCCATTCTAATCTATTATTATCGACCGATGAAGCAAATGTTCTGCAGGAACAACTTGTTATCATTATCTAAGTGTAATTGTTGTGCCAGAAGCAACTAATTAGTCTAACACTTAAACATTTTTGCAATTAAAACGAATATACCGCCAATTCCACGACATATCGGTGTTTGTGGTTCAATCAATTCGATATCACTATCGTACATTGATAAAATACCATCCAAATCACTTTCAGCACAATAATTATCGAGCTGAGATAATGAAACTTTAGACACTTAATATTTTATAATGGAAATTTCTTTTCGGGCAATTGTAATGATTGCACGATATTCTAACATTAATAAAATTAATACAAATTAGTAATTATAAAGCAATCTAATTGAGTTAACAAAGTGATAATAAAATCAATGCCTGAATAAGACATTTTAGACTTTATACAATTTGTTATCAAAAGAGAAAGTTTGCAATGAATAATTAAGGCATTGTTTTATTATCATACTCTAAAAGTAATATGAAGTATTATAGGTTGAAACATTAAAAAAAATGTAATATTGAAATATGAAATTGAATAAAGAAATAAAAGAAAAATTTTTTTGAACAAATAATACTTGCCAATTTAGAATTATCCTGAATAGCTTTATGTAATTGTTCAACGATATATTGCGTACGCGATAATGAATTCAATAACAGCTGTTGTTGCTGCTTATCCATATCAACAATAAATCCAGAGAATGAGCCAGCTTGTCGATCCATGAATGTGTAAAACGAAAAGGTGCGAGCAGCTGTTTGGCTTTGCCTACTTTTTGATAAAAGTTCCAATGAATTTCGTAATCATTCAATAGTCAAATGTATTATTATTTCCTTCATTTTCATGTATCGATATTTCTGATTCTTTTATGTTTCAATCGCAACAACAAAAATTTTAATAATAATAGTAATAATAATAATATAACAATAATAATTATTATTGTTAATAAAAACAACAACATTAATATTATTTCTATTATTGTTATTATTATTATTATTATTATTGATTATTATTATTATTATTATTATCATTACTATTATTATTATTATTACTATTATTATTATTGTTATTATTATTGTAATTATTATTATTATAAATAACAATAGCCAAGCAATTATTTCCAATAGGTTGATGTTGTTGTTAAATGTTGAAAAGTCGATTGATAATGGCCATTTTTTATGTGGAAAACTATTATTGTATATTGATTATCCATTAATTTAATTGCAATACAAAATAAGCATATCGGCGTTATAAAAATATGAAATGATCCATTCTTTCGAAATCACTAACAAAAAATATAATTATTTGTAATTATGTAATGGATTAATCAAAAGTAATGGGTTAATCAAATACCTTGAAAGATGTGAATGGATAAGATCAAACATTAGCGCTTTTAATTTGCGTTGCTAATAAGAATTTGTTTTTTCCATCATCAGCAATTTCATAAATAAACAATCCATGAATATGAAAAAATGACATATTTAACATAAAGCCAGATCCATTAATCAGTTATGAAGACTCAAAGGAAAATGCAACATTCATCTTTGAATGCATTTTGTATTCCAACATCTCACATAAATGACTTCCGTTCTATCTTTTAAATAAAAGTAATTTTTCCATGAAAAATGTGTTTAAAATATCAGATTTTTAAAAAAAGTCCTGAATAAAATTATCAGAAAGGAAGAAGGAGGGATTTAATCATAAAAAGAATCGGTCTTTTCGCTAAAAACGGAAACCTTTTCAGTCCTCGCTGAAAAGAAATTTTTTCGAAACAGAAAAAAAAAAGGAAATTAAAGGATTGAACCAACAAAAATTAGCTCGTCACTTCTATGACCCTTCCTTCTACATTCTTGGTCAATTAAGATGTTATATTGATTTTAGGGGTTCAAAAATCAGTTGATGACTCTTGACAAGAAGAATTTTTATAATTAAAAACCGAAAAAGATTCAAAAAAGATTCATTTTAATAGTTAAAAACAAAAAAAGATTCATATATATTTTTTGTTTTGTCGTTTTTTTTTTTGTTTTATTCCACTAAAATTTTAAATTTGATACCGGAATTAAACGAGGATTTCATAATTCCATCATTCATTCTGTACATTGCCTACTTTGCTAGTATTTCCTTCATTTTATCAAATTTAAATTTGTCAAAGGGATACGAATAGAGATTATTTTCGAAAACATTAAAAATAAATCAATACATGCGTTTCCTTGTAGTTAATAGCAACTTTTGTCATGCCTACTGAAAAATTGATAAATGTATGGAAATGAATTTCCAGAATTGAAAAATCGAAGACATGCGATACGTATATTCCGGAAATTCATTTTTCCATATTTTCGGAATTCATGTTTTTTTCTATAATATACATACATATATATATTCTTTATTCCATTGAGAATATTTACTCGACTTAGTATTTTTTGACTCTCAAAAATTAAAATTTAAATAAATATTACGTCATATAAATCTTTGCTAATTGTGATTAAATGAGATTGTTCCACAATTAACTGAGTTGTGTCTTCTGTAAATATTCTTATCACACTAATTTTTTAATATCAAAGATTAGTTGCTAAACTAAATTCGACCGCAATTAATTATATTAGACAATTAATTTTTCGGTAATTTTGCAATAAATTATTCGGTAGTTTTGCAATGTCTGATTAATAAAAATTCATGAATGCTTATCAATTTGTAGTAATTATTGATTACTTCATGGAAAAAAGCTCATACTTCACCTACAATTTTCGAATGAAGCAAGGGAATGGGCAAAAGGACAAATTTCCGGTCCTTAAAAACAAATTTTCCTGATTGTATGGATTATGATTACCATTGTGGTTTTCTAGGCATAATTCATAACTTTTTTATCACTCAATTAAATAACAAAATTTAAACAAAGATTATTATTGGATTAAAATATTTAAGATATTAAGAATGGTTGTAAAATATTCAAGTTTCCATTTCTTAAAATAATTAATGCTTGTTTGTTTTTTCAAACATGAAATTCTTTATTTTTTAAAAGCATACATGTGATCACTGTTTTTTGTCATGCTTCCCTCAATATGTTTGTCCAAGAAAGCTTAACTGGGGAATATTAACCTTGTTTTATCTTAGAAATTTACATGATCTTCCTTAAGTTGCTCAGGAAAATGGTAAATTCACACACAAGCTAAACAGAATTTAAGAAATTTTTTTTTTCCGCTTTCCGGAAAAAATTATGCTGACAATTCTCCGATTACCACTGTTACTTAATGTTGCACATGGTCACTTTATTGACCTTATTAATCTAGTCCCAGGTGAATGAACTTACCGTAAGAGTTTAAAAAAAACTTTTTTCCAAAAATTTTCTTCATTAAAACGCTAATTAATTCATTTGTCGCTTAATTGAATAATTTTCAGTTCTTATTAAATTACTGATTGTTCGTAAGAAAAAATTTAACAAATTTTTTTGAATAATAGATTAAAATATTTGAACGAATATGAAGGAAGGAATTTAAAACAGAAAGAAAGAAGCTAAACAGAATTTAAGAAATGAATGATGGAAATAGTGTTAACCAGAATTTGTCAAAAACAGAAAGGAATGACTGGGATAAATCGCTGTTCCAATTTGGTAAGCATTGGAAATATACCTACCCCAAACATACAAGCTTTTTTTTTTTGTTTTCCTAGAAGTATGGGTTATTGATTAAATAATCGCGCAAAAGGTATTCATAATGGAAGAGAATTAGAATTTTAATGAGTAGTTGAATTTTATTGGGCAAAAATAAAAACAAACAAATAAATAAGTATAAACTTGTATTAATACATTATAAGTAAATAATTGAAAAAATCTAAATAATTGTGTGCTACAAAATGCTAATGTATGCTAAATGATCTTGCATTGTATTATTTCGGAACAGTCATGAAATTATCAACAGTATTTGAAGATTCAGTGTTAGAAAGTGTGTTGCAAAACTTTGCCACATTACCAGACTATCTTTTAAAATTATTGTTAGATCATGTTTAATGACCTTAATACATTTTTTGTTTGCAGTTTTCTTTGATGTCATTGGTTAATTTCGTTCAACCAAAAAATATAAAAACTCCCTTGAAAGGAGTATGGAATCATTATTTTTGGCTGACTTTGACTTCGTCTACAAACATTCTCCTATTTCTTGGAACCTTGTTTATATTGAAGTCATACTGTCGTTTTCCTACATTTATTATTCATCCGAATTTTTGAACGTTGTTATTCAATTCTTACAATGGTAAACGATCTTTTATATCGGATTACCATCCTTTACAACCCAAAGGAAAACACCGAACTTCGCTTTCCTAAAATTAATATATCGATTCAAAAATATGTTCGAATTAAGAGTACAAATCCATTTTCATAGTTCAAGTAAAAAAATCTTCCGCGATACGTATTATTGACAAATCAGCAAAATATCATTTAAAACAACAAAAAATAGTAATAAAGCATAAATTCATTCAAAACCTAATTGAATTAGTGTGCCAATCAATCAATAATAATAAGGGCTAAAAATTTTGACCTTGTTGCTCTATTTGGTTATCAAAAGCATTAATTAACTAATTACTGATGAAGTCTCCGTCCTATTTCTTTATTTAAAGTACTGATTAATTAGTATGCTTTTTGCTCTCGATAGAAACAATAAACAGAGATGTCAAAGGACAAACAAAAAGAATCTTTCCCTATAAAAAATCAAAAAAATGTAAACAAATAAATTAGTTTTTAGTAAAAATCTTGTCTTGGAAATCAATTTTAAGAAAATTTTAGTGATGTGAAATTATTATTTTTCACAAATATTTGAAGTTCGAAATTCCCAAATTTTCTCATTCATCCATTTAATTAATTTTTTACTTATTTTGAGATATGCAATTTTAAAATATATACATCATTATCAACATCATTCATGGCACATTACTTTAAATTACCCAACAACTAATTAATTAATTAATTATCAATGTAAATAATGAAGTGTGTTTCGAAAAAACTAAAAATAAATCGAAGAAGACATGAAAGAGGAAAGGACGAGTAACGGAGCTGTGTGCTGTAATTAGTAAAACTGAAAAAATTGGCACTTTCAAAAGTTTTTTCTTTCCTTTTGCTTTTCTTCTCTTTTTTCCAACGAAATGAAACGAAGCGAACGAAGTGCTAATTGGCGATCTTTTTTTGAAAAACAATTTTAATATTTGACCTTTCCTTGTTTATTTTCTGCTTTCTTTAATTTTGTTGCAAGAAAGGAAAAAAATTTGTCATTTTGCAGTGTGCGATGAAGCAACGTTTGTTACTTGCAGTATTTGTAGGCTTGCTAGCACTAACAGAGTGTTTGGTCCAATTTACACAGTTCTTTGCTTCCATCACTTGCATTATTATTGCACATTAAATATATGTTTCAAAAGTTCGGAGTAAAGAAGTCTAACCAAGATTACTTGGAAATTATCAGAGAACATTCAAACAAATTACGTCAACAGTTTAGTTAATCAATTAGGGAAAACGAAAAAGGGAAGTTATTTGATAAATAAAATGTCATAGTGTTAAATTTCACATTTTCTACTTATTATATAAGCGTTGGGCAAAAATTACACATCAAGTAAACAGTTGTGTAGTAAATTTTTTATAGCATGTTAAAATTCACGAATATATTGTTTAGAAAACTTATTTCAATGTTAAAGCATTGCGTTTGACAGTTACTTATTATATAAGCGTTGGGCAAAAATTACACATCAAGTAAACAGTTGTGTAGTAAATTTTTTATAGCCATGTTAAAATTCACGAATATATTGTTTAGAAAACTTATTTCAATGTTAAAGCATTGCGTTTGACAGTTACTTATTATATAAGCGTTGGGCAAAAATTACACATCAAGTAAACAGTTGTGTAGTAAATTTTTTACCCATTTGAAACGTCGCTCAACATAAACATTTTTTGTTCGAAACAGTGAAAATGGAGTAAATTAGAGTGGTAAACAATGATAGCAAACAAAAAGCAGTTAAACAAAACAATTAGTTAATATTAACAAATGAGTTGCCTTGTTAAAAACAATAAATTAATTAATTATTCTATCTTTTTCTTCTATGAATTCCCTTTTAATTTTTTGGATTTTATGAAGAGGAAGTGAATGAAGTTCTTGGGTGTTTTTTGAGATTTTCTTCAAATAATAAAAAATAAAATGGAGGGCATTTAGAAATTTTCGATTCAATCCAATCATTCTTCACTTCCACTTGCTTTCAGTATCGAATATAAATTCTGAAATGAATTGAATTATTCATTTCTCATGACGTGATACCAAATAGATCCCAATGTGTGTTGCATCCAAATTTCATGAGGAATTTTACAAATGGAAAATTTTCAATACTTTTTTAATTTTATTTAAGCGTTTTAAATTAAAATTTATCGAATTCCCATTTTACAGTCGTTAACTAATTCTTGCTTTGGTTTTTTATCATTCTAAAGATAGGTTGTATTAGTAATACAATACACATATACTTATACGTCTTTGAACTTTCTAATACCTGTGCATCAAATACATTCATTTAAGCGAGTTAGCTAATTTCATTGCCTCTGCTATTTCGGATATTTTCAAATTTTTAAAACGCAAATTGTTCTCAAAATCCGGCAATTTCATTTGTTTATATGAAATTTTGAGAAAACTTTCTGTAAACAACTTATGCAATCGGCATTTATTATGAACTCAACTGTTACGATGTTACTGATTTGTTGTACACTAAGTTATTTCAAGTCTTCCTCTCTCTCTTAATTATTAATAATAATTATTAATTACTCGTATTGCTATTACTTTATTAGTACTATTGTCATTTCATTATCATTATCATTGCTATTATCACCAACATAATATTGGTGTCATACTGTTTTTATCACATTATTAATTATTATTATATTGAGCTTCTTAGACAATACATATGTAATGCCAATTATCAAGAAGTCAAAATTCAAACAAATAATGGTAATGAAGTTATATGACAAATCTTAACAACTATTTGTAATTCCAACTGTCGTTTTTATCAATGATAAAAATCAAGATTATTATTATCAATCGTAGCAATTGTAACAAAAGGTATTACAATGATTTATTGTGACAAGGATTTGCAGCATACAGAAAATAAGAATGATAGATAATGCTGAATTTGCATGGAATAATCATTATCGATTAAAAAAATTGGAATGCTATGAAAATTTTGTAACGACACATAATAATAATAGATCAAAATTTATTTGGCAAATGGTGATTCGTGATTTACCGTAACAAGAAATGAATCATAATTCATAATTGCAATCGATTATAATTTATTAAGATAAGAACTGAATCATATTTTACCGCTACAGGAATTTAGGAAATTTATTACTATTTATTGACAGGCTGCGCATAAGGCAATTATCACATGGTTGCCTTTTATTTTTAAAATGTAAAATATGAAATGATTAGCATATATGCTACAGCTTTTTTGTTTTCTGCAATCGTTCTCAGAACATAAAATGTTTTAAAGTTCTGCACTCTGATTCAAGGGGAGAATTCAAAAATAACGAAGTTCCAATCAATATTTTGTTTATAGGAGATAGAAGAAAGAGTGCGGAACTTTTCGATCAATGAGAATGTGTTATGAAATTCCTTTTTAGGTTTTATTTTTATTTTTAACAACTTTTCATTTATTAATATTATTCGCATAAAAATAATTACTGTACAAATGATACTGCAGAGGTAGAGGCAAAAGAGTATGCATTAATGGTAATAACGGTTGTTGAGGAAATTCTGGCTGTAAAATGGATTCAATTGTAAATGATTTCTTCACTGGTATTGGCGTATTAATTGGACTATCATCAGAGCATTCATTCTCATTTACCGTTAAACCCATATGACGTCGTACCTGAAATTTTTTGATTTTTTTCGAAAATTTAAATGAAATCTGATAATATAATCAAATCAGTCATATGCACGTTATTATCACAATATTAAATTAGATGGATTACACAAAATTTTATTTTAAATTTTTATTTTAAGAGTTAATAGTAGTTTTTTTTGTTCAAGTAGTGGGAATTATTGATCCAGTTATTGGATCAGTATAAATGACTTAAAATCAAGATGGTATTAACCGTTAAATTATTTAAAGTAATATCTATGCCTTTTATGGTTGTTATTATTTGTTAAACATATGTCATTAGCTGGTATGCTAAATTTAAGCTAAAATTAACAATAAAAATTTGACTAAACGAACTCACTTAACCGCTTCATCACTAAAGTGGTATTTCTAACAAAAATAGCAAAAAAGTTAAGCATCTAAACTAGCTAGTCTTAATCAATATTCGTTTATGCAATTCTTTTAAACTTTCATAATTTGTTAAGTTTTGAAATTTTCAGAGGAAACGTTTTCACTTCGAGTTAATTTAATTTTTTTGGTTATCCAGAAGGCAACAAATTTAATCTAATTCATATCTCTTCTTGTATATTCTTAAATTAATTTTGCACGCAATCTTTTCTTGCATTTTTTTCTTCTTTTTTCATATTTCATTTCATATTAATTTTACATAAAACTATTTTCAATATTTTGTTTGTTTTGTAGCAAAGTAAGTAATATATGATTTATCATGCCTAATAAATGATCAATTTTGATATTCAAAAAAATACTTGGAAAGTAATTACTCATCCTTTTTTTCAAAAAGCACGAATAATTACTTGTAAATGAAAAATTATCATGATTTTTGAAGTGAACAAACAAAAAAACAAAGTACGAATAATCTATAAAACCTTTCGTTGAGCACGACGTCGTCGAAAATCTCCCTTTTTGAAATCATCCAAGTTTGCCGGATGAATTGTCCAATAATGACCCTTTAGAAACAAAAAAGAATGAAAGAATGGAACAAAGGTGAAAGATCATTTGAAAAATGAAAATTTTATTGGATCAAATATAATTTAACCATTCCATTTTGTACAATCTGGCTCTTTTTAATGACAATCCAATTAAGCGTGTAACTTCGTCAAATTGTTTATGCATCTGTTTTTTTACCTTTCCATTTGCTGATCGACCAACTTTAATGAAGCAATCATTTAGGCTTAAATTATGCCTGATTGAATTTCGCCATCCAACAGCACGTGTCCGAAAATACGGATAATTATCGGTAATCCATTGGTAAACCTCGGAAAGTACCATTTTTTGGTCTCGAGAACTTAGAATTGCCATTGCAATAAGACCAATGTATGATGGTTGAGATTTCGATTGATGATGCTGCTGCTGATGATGATGTTTATGCTGCCGTCTTTGTGGATAATGATAATTATGATAAAGATCATAATTGCAATGTCCTATTTCTGGTAATAATATTGGAGCCGAATAAGGCCAAAAATCTCCGAAACCAAATAAATCCATCTTTTTTCAGATTTCTCGGGATTGTTCCGAATATTTACGCTTGAAATATTTCTCGATCCGTAGCGTAATTTATATATAGGTTTATCAAATTATATATATCTACTATAGTAACATAATCACTTAGCCAGTTACTGAAATAGTATTCATATTAAAATTGCAAATGATAAATTTTCTTTCATTTGCAAATGTCGAACACTTCGTGACTTCCTCACCTTATGGTCCCACCACCACTTTGTCACTGAAATGAGTTTAAAAATATCTTCTAAATTTGCAAATGAGAAAGAATTTGCAAAATGACTTGAATTCATTATCAACATGAAGTTAAAAAAACTGATAGAAAAAAAAATGTCATCAGTACACTTTCAACAACAATACTCGAATGTATTGCTTTTTTGCCGATCGTAATGATGACGATGATGATGATGATGATAATGATGATGGTGATGATGGTGATGATGACAGCGATGTGATTGATAATGTTGATGATGAAAGAGTATAAAGTTCTGAGGCGGGGCTGGGGCTCCAATTATGTGACACGATGAAATTTTTCAGCACAACGAATCAGGCTAAATTTAAGATAAATAATTGATAAGAATGATTAAAAGTTTTGTGTAATTTATGTTGTTTAATTAAGTAAATAAATATTTGAATAACTCGTTTCAGTTGTATTAATTAAAATTTTCAGTTATATTAGATGCAAATTATTTTCAATTATATGCAATTTCAATTATATTCCAAATATATATTTATAAATGAACTTTTAATTTGGAGCAAAATTTAGATCACAAACAGTTAAAAAGTTTGAAGAGAATTCATTTGTTTAATATTTATTGATGATATTCATTAATCTTACATGAAATCTTATAAATGCTGCGACAGAAAAACAAAGTGCAAAATTAAGTACTCAAATTTAAACTAAAATTGTAACTAAATACTCTTGTAGAGTTTTGATGGGCAATACAGATCTAGCATATGTGCATAACACATTGAAGCTTAAGCAAATCGGAAAAAAAATAAATGAAATGCTATTTTTCGTAGGTTTACTTAATTAAACTTGAAATATTAAAATTTAGTAATTGCTCATTACGTCATCAATTGAATCATTTTTTGTCTAAAATTCCTTGTTAGCCGAAAAATTCAGCTTACCATACCTGGTTTCTGCTTTAATAGAAAAACAACAAAAAATTAATAGATTGAAGGTTGGGTCAACGGTTAATGGAAATTACAATTTAATTGAATTTAGGGACGACGGAAATTTGGTCATTTTCCATTTATAACACTGATTTTATTACTTTTGTTAAAACTACCGCCAAAAAAGATTAAACTTTCAGTGTCTGACATTTGCTACGATATGATCATAACGATAATAATAATAAAAATAATAACAATAATAAAAACAATAATAGTAATAATAATAACAATAATAATAATAATAATAATAATAATAATAAATGGTGGCATACTGTTTTTATCACATTATTAATTATTATTATATTGAGTTTCTTAGACAATACATATGTGATGCTATTACCAAGGGGTCAAAGTTCAAGCGTAGCAGTGAATAATGGTAATGAAGCTATATGATAAATTTTAACAACTATTTGTAATTCCAATTGTCATTTTCATCAATGATGATAATTATCGTAATCTATTTCTGATTTATTGCTATTTTTGAACCCTCCCCCTCCTCCCTCCCCCCATATTAATGATTTCTATTACATTTGTGTAAATTCGTCCAAAATCTGATCAATGATAAAATAAAATAAAAAACAATAATGGTATTAATTATATTAATAATAATAGAAACAGTAATGATAGTAATAATAATAATAATAATAATAATAATAATAATAATAATAATGATAGCAATATTAATAATAGCAATAATAATAATATAGCAATAATAATAATAATAACAATAATAAAATAATAATAATAATAATAATAATAATGATAGCAATATTAATAATAATAATAATAATAATAATAATAATAATAATAATATAATAATAAATAATAATAATAATAGTAATAAAAATAATAATAATAACAATAATAATAATAATAATAATAATAATAATAATAATAATAATAATAATAATAATGATAGTAACAAAAATAATAATGATATTAACAATGATAACATTGGTAATAGTAATGACTGTAATGGCTGTAATGACTGTAATAATAATAGTTGGATCAAAAGATCAAGGGTACGCAGGACAATAAAAATTGTTAAAAAATTTTAAAATTATTTTATTAAAAAATGATTTGAAGTAAAATTAATAAATCAGTCATCGGCCTTTTACTACAATGAAGAATTTGCCAATCATTTGCTGACCACCAATGACAGATGATGAAACAGACACTTTAAAAGAATAGGCTCCCCGTCGTGAATTTTGGACAACACTTTGCTAAAGGGCTAAGATAAACATGAAATATCCAAAACCAATCACCATTTATACAACAACATGATGATGATGATGATGATGATGGTGCTTTTCTCTTCTTCACAATAAATCATTACTTATGAATCGTTATGCTAATTTGTCCTATGGCCACTCTTATCGTTCTGTTTATTCCGGACAACGGAGCGGTAATTGGTTTGATTAAATTTGTTGAACATCATGTGTTTGTGCGGCTTAAGATCAAGTTTGAATTTATTTGAATTCTTGCAAATTTTACTCACTTTATTTTGAGTGTTTTTAAAAACACAAAGAAATATGACAAAATTTTCATCCTTAATGAACTTGAGCGATAATTATGCCGGGTTAAAAGATATATGCACAAGAGCAATGATCTCCATAGATCGTTTAAATGTAATTCAAATTCTATTTTCATTTTAACAATAATTTCAACAAAATTAATTCCAAATTTATTGATAAAAAATCGTCAAACGATATCTTAAGTATTTTTATTCGTGTGAAAAAATTTCGAAATTTAATTTACCGTAAAAAAGTGAAATAAGTGAAAATAACCGTATATTATATCTACAAAGGCATCGCGAATAATTGCATTCCACAATTAAAAATTTCATTTTTATTTTGAAATACAAATTCCTTATCAAGATTACAGTTTCTTTTCATCTATTCGCGTTATTTGTAACTAATTTTTTTCGCCGTAACAAGTTAGAGGTAAAAATGAATAGTTTGGAAATAAAAGCAACACTCTGTCTAATCTGGCAAATTTAACTTGTCATCAATTACCATAAGCTCATTTAATTCGAATATCAATGATTTTATATTCGCTAAAATCACTTTTCCTTTTCCTAACATGCAAATCTTTTATTTCTTCTTTTTCCAATTTTTCCAATCATTCATCCATTAGCAGTTAGCAATACTTTCAATACAACATAATAATTGAAAATACACAATTTTCTCTTTGACTCTACTTATAATTAAGAAATTTATTCAATATTAATGCAAAAACAACATTGCAAAGTTTGATATTTTCAGTTTTAAAAGTAAATATGAATGAATGAAAGAATAGTAAATGCAGCATTTTCATCTTCCTATTTAAACAGAACTTCAATCAGCTCCTTAACAAAATCACATTTTTTCCGGTCCTTCTCCTTCAATTGTTGCCACATTGAAAATCATTTACATAGTGGAACAGTCGTTCTTTATTAAACAATAAAGCAATGTTTGTCACACACAATAATAATCATAATTAGTGTTCTATTCATCATCAAACAATACAACAATAACCCAGAAACAAATGTCATACACGACATTTAACCAAACAAACAAACAAATAAGTTTGCTATACAAATAACAAATTAATTTGATGAACGAAAGGAAGTAATAAATTAAATTAAATGCAATAATTTGCAGCCCTAAATATTGGATGTATTTTAGAAATGATTTCAGTATTCACCGGAAATTAAACAAAATTCACGCTTAGCAGGATAATTTATCAATATCATAATCTTCGTTTTTCCTAAAATAAATTAGAAAATCGATTACAGTTCGCAAATGACAATTATCATAATGTTATCCTGTCGAATCGAATGAATATGAACTTTAAATCAAACAAATTAATTTAAATATGAGTAGCAGAGAAGAAATATTTTAAAAGATACCGATCACAGATATTTGAATAGATGCTTGAAATAATTAAATTTAAAAATAATAAAATAATGAAATCGTTATAAATAAATCCGTATGTTACTGGGAACTTTTACCTAAAAGCAAATCAATCAATGCAGCCATTCGATAGCAACTTTTCAAATGTTGATTTCAAAAAATTTCAAAAAAAAAGTTAATTTCAAAAAAAAAGAACCTCATCATTGATTGATCAAAAAGTAGTTGCTACGGCTATAAATAAATAAATTTTTTTAAATACATCCAATCATCTATTCAGCTTTATATTTCTATTACAACTTATATATTAGCAAAGGAAGAAAAAGAAGAACTAATAAAATGAAAGAAATTGAAATTTTTTCTAAAAATTTAATTGAAAATTAAAGCAAAATGACATTTTTTTGTATTAAAAGTGTGATTTAGGCTTATTTTGGTCTTTTAAATTTAACATTTTTCTTTCTTCCTTTAAATTTATATTATCGTTTGCTTACTTCATCAATTATTCGGAAAATGCAATTTAACTCCTCATCATCCATCCATGTCTGCTTCTCCATTATTTGCTCTCACTTTTCCTCTCCTTCTTCCACTTCCTTTTCCTCCTCTCTTCTATTCTTTATTTGTCAACAAGCAATCAAAAATTCCTTGTTTGATTCAATTATCTTCAAACATTACAAACTTCAACAATGATGTTCACTGTACATGTACATTTATGTGTCTATACGTGAGCCTGGCAATGTATATTTGAACATTTCAGTAATACATTTATTCACATACACATACAGAAGAATACTTTCTGTTTCATAGAAAACAAAATAATTTAACAAAAAATGCTTTTTAGTAAAAAATATAATACATTTACAAATGGGACAGTATGATTTACTTTGAAATAGAAAATAAATTACATTAATAAATTATCATTTTCATATTTATCTCACATTTTTAATCTTACTCATTTTTAAGCAAAGAATTATTTTAAAAATTCAAATTCTTCAAAAAAAGAAAATGAATTGCTAAGAGAAAAATGGAAATTTAATTTAATTTCATCAATGATAATATTCTCCTCTTACTTCATAATCTATGTTACCTTTAGATCTTTTTAATGTCCTAAATTTAAAAGAATGATGTAATTCAAGATCTTAGATTTCATTTCAGTGCAATTATCTGGCCAACCATCATATACATTAGCATAGCCTACACTAAATGATCAATGATGGATTGAATTTTTTCATATAAATTTATTCATTACTAACATATAATCTAGCTAATGATAATATCCAGACCATTTTATATGGTATATATGTGATATAGAATCATTAATGTGAGTGATACTCCAACTTCAATAATTCGATCATTGTTGTATTACAACATCTTAATTACAATTATCAGCCTTTCAAATTATATCAACAACAAATCCGTAATTTTTAAATTTTTCAACCGAAAGTATGACACAAACACTTTGTCATTGACATCTATGACTATGTATACTTACTTCCTGACTATGTAAATAGACGAAAGCAACAATCGTTGTAAAAACCTCAAAGAACTACCTACCGTTAGTTGCAGTCAAATTTCCAGAATTGCTGATTGTATAAAGAAGAAAGTTACGTAATTAGATCTCCTTGAAGTATTCCTATTACCTGTAATTACTTGATTGCAAGCAAGAATCTAGAGTTATCATGTAACAACTATATTTCCTCATATAATATCATCCTGTTATTGTTCAATCAAAATGAAGGCAATTTAACCGCTACTTGAAAAGAGTAATACGATATGTTGTGAGATGATGATGCAAAACAGGTAGGTGCTATTATTTGCACAATAATAATCATGATACTTTGAAAATCTATATCATAGCATTCCAAACACTTATGCATCAAGTATTATTAACTATACCACAATTTTGACCTTTAAACTATCATATTTCATCCCATCAAGAATATATAATACAAAACAAATGTTGTTAACAGTATCTACAAATAATTTCGAGAATATGTAATTCATTTTGTTTGTAGCTTGGAAGTTTTGTGCTTTTATATTTCCGCATCTTTCCCATGTCAAAACCGAAAATTCACGAAAAATTTCATAAAATTTACTGAATTTCAGAAAGAAAGGTGGCATACTGGATGAGAAAGGTGACTGACGACCAAATTCACCGCACCTCATCCACAAAATCCCTAAAATCCTCAAGAATAAACAAAAATACTCTTTATCAGGAATTTATTCCAAAATATGATTCAGGAGAGAAAATCGGAAATAAGATCACAATTATTATCGCCTTTGGAGAAAAATAGAAAACGAAACGAGCTTACCAACCTGATAAACTACAAAAAAGTATGGACCAAATTATTTAAAAAAATCTAAAACGAATATGATGAAGACGACTTGAAAAAAAACTTTCCCATTTTCTCTTAGAAAAATTCCTTTCAAATATAAAATGCATCAAACAGTGGAAAAAGTGGAATCATAAAGATTTTGGAAGACAGTCATCTGGTATTATCATCGAAATAATAAAAATCATTTCTGGGCTGTTTATTTAATCCGCTTTTTTTATTCCTTCATTTCAGAATATCTTCCAATAAAGAGAAAATGATGCTCGCAAATTCATAAACCACGATTCAAGCGAATAAGCACTGAACAAAAGACGACGATGAATCGGACGAAATACAATATTGTAAATGCAATTGCCAATTGAAACAAAGCAAAAATTTCATTTTCTTCAGGCCAGAAATTCGACTCCAATAACACGTCCTTCAACGGTGGTATTTTGAAGAGATTTACGAGCACGTTCCGCATCGGTAGCTACTGCAAAGGTAACTTTAGCACACCCTGGCGCAATCATTTCTGTTAAATCTACTGGACCAAATTGCTGAACACGATCACGTACAATCTGCCATGTGTAATCCAAAGGAAGCTGAAAACAGTGGTTGTGATGTGCTATCAATTGCTGAAGAGAGTCTCATTTCTGATGCATTTCAAATTTTGATATAATCAGTGAATCGGAGCACAATGTTTTGCCAGCATGATGTTTTGCCGAAAATCAATGCAATGGACGGAAATATTACACAGATCAATCAGATCATCAGTTCCTTTGCTGAAATGTAGCAAAAGGCAGAACTCACATTTTTGATGATAATCGAACGCGAACCGCTGAAACCACCAACACCACCGAATGTAGAATAACCAGAATTGGGAGCTGAGAGGGATGAAGAAGCCGATGTATAAGTAGATGAAAACGGCATAACCGAAGAAATGCTACTTGGCTGAAGGCCTGATACGGGACCAGTCTGATAGGCTGATTGAGTGGTATATGATGTTGATGTGCTATCGTAGGAATTATGGGATGTTGTCGAGGAGGTGAGCGACGAAATTATTGAAGAAACATCACCTAATGGTGCACCATTTGCGCCCAGACCCATACCAACCCCACGTAAACCCACAGGTAATTCGCCTTCTTTCCGGTCATCAATGGGATCAAATTTATCCATTTTAACATTGATCTGACGATCAAAAACACGCTGATTGTTCAGCATTGAAATGGCTTGCACCGCTTCGATTGGATGAGTGAACTGTACAACAGCCATACCCTTACTGCGACCTTCTTTGTCTAATTGAAGATCAACCCACGTAACTTTACCGGCCAGCGAGAAATAATCTGTCACTCGTCCGCTCTGTACGTTGTACGGGAGCTAAAAACATACAGAAAATTTACATATAACTTCGAAAGTTTGAACCTTAGTGGAAGATAAGAATCCAAAGTGCGCCGTAAGCCAATGTATGAGAAGTGTTGTCAAATAATACGAAACTAACATTCGACACAAAAACACGATTGGTCAGTGGTCCTATAATATGAAGTTGCCGCAGAAATGCGGGACTAAGACCATAGGTTTCAAACTGTTCTTCCTGACGACTGCGAGTATCCAAATTAGCTGCAGCAGTTCCACCATGAAGACCGTTCAAAAAATCAACACCTGTGTCTTCCTTAACTTTCCGGAAAAATGCAACGGGATCCTGAACATAAGTTCATTCCAAAAACTGGGATGAGCAATGAAGTCAACAATTTACAGAATAGATTTACGAGATTCTAAGCCAATTAGTGTTTATTATTTGATATCCTAATTGCGACATTACTCAAATATAGAATTAATAGTTCAGCAGTGAAGAAAAAATGAATCAGTAACAGCAATTTAAAAATTGATGAACTGACAGCTACTAGTCAAATGAAAAAGGAAAGACAGTTAATTTAAACATCAATTACGGTATTTGTTACAATTTGTATTAATGGAAGGAGAGGTTGGAAATGTGAAACTGCATTATCCTTGTACAGTTAGATTATCAATCAAAGCTAATAACGCATATACTAAAGTGTAAAATGTTGTCCATCTATAAAACCAAACATTTTAGGGACAGGATGAAAAATTGCAAAATGAATTAAGAACTACTATGAGTCAAAAAATATTTACTCGAATTTCCTTTGCAGTAAGCAAACGATCATTCATCGGATAACGGTGCAAAGCATCAACACAACGTTGAACTGATTCTTTTTCTCGAAACTCAACAACTGCTGCACCCTTCGATTTTCCCTTACGGTCTTCAAGAAGCTCCACAAAATTAACCTAAATGACTAAGCAGAATTTTTAGCTACTTCAGAGATGGGAGTCTTTATCACAATTGTGTTGCCTTAACTTATTTTGCTCGTCTTTTATCAAATATGACCTGGCTGTCTTATAATGTAATTTAACGAATGGCAGTATTATAGTAATGAGGATGTGAATGTTCTGATGCTGACTCACGAACGTCTCTAAGATCGCATGTGCGACCATGTCCAGCACGGTCACGTCATCAACGAGTGAAACGTGCTACACTAAGGTTGGACTACCCTGATATTTAACAGGAGATATTCAATCGAATCACTTGTTATTTCAAGAAAAAGAACAAATCCAACCAGATGATATCATTCAGCGAATGAGGAAAACGGATATTCAATTAAATTCGAAACTAATCAAAAACCCAGTGGAGCCTCTCAAAATTTCACTCTTACATTGTCCGAAATTGTGTGCAATTAACTAAACATAGGAAACATCGACAACAGCCGTTGAATGCATTCTTGCTATATTTTCAAATCATGCGTTTTACCAGCTGCATTTACGCACGTAGCCAAAATTAGAATAGTACCTCTGGACATAGCCGGAAATAATGTGAAAACCAGCAAAAGCCAAAGTCAAGCCAGAAAACAGATCATACCTCACCAGCTTTTTCTCGAACCAAATCTTTTAGTTCCATCCAACGTACGTCATATGGAATATTGGCGATATAGACCATTCGGTCATTACGAACGCCACCGACGCCGCCTCGACGACTATCTAAATTTATGCCAGAAGATGTCCAACGTGTGACTATCTCACAGATGTATGGGTGAAACAGTGTAAAATGAAAACCATGGCCGAAGATTTCAATGGTGAAAAAGCAACTAGGCAGAAATTTGGTGAGGCAATCAATGACTTATGAACACAAAAAAGACTTCGAGATCAAGGATTTATATCAGCATTTTCCCAACATTCTGACTATAAAAGTCTTCGGTTCGAGAAAAAAATCAACCGAAGTTACGGATATCTTTTCAGATAACTAAATAAAATTCGAAATTTTCGTTAGATATAGCCAATTGGAAAACGAGAAGTTGCCGAATGTGAAACAATGGAAACAACATAATATCTATTGGCTGCTATGATCATACAAAAATAAGATGGCGATCCAAATCAGCTAGTCATGTCGTGCGATGCATGCAACACATATTGCATGCAGTCGTAACGGCTGCTACTTAACGATGTAGCAACACTGCGAAAATCTCGAGACAAGAAAATTTTCGGAATGTTCTTTTGTATTTCATTTCATTAACTAAACAGCAGATATAAAAAACACATTTGGGAAAAAAAGCAAGAGAAAGAAACAATTCTGACTCAGATCAATCAAAGTATGACTCCGGCATTATAACCTCAAACTTAATTGAAAATCTCATAGAAAGCTACAACCCACCTCTATCTCGAAGTCTTCGAGGACTACGTTCACGACTAACACCACGACGTAGTACACCTGTCGTTCGATCAACAGCACTTTCACGTCGAGACCAACGTTCATTACCACTACTACCACCTCCACCACCACCTCCACCACCACCACCACCACCACCACCACCACCACCACCACCTCCACCAACAGCGCCACTTTCAGCATCATTACCTGATCTCCAACGTTCACTACCCAAACTTTCATTTTTCATACGCCATCGATCACCTGCTCCTCCATCTTTAAACGAGCTTGGTGGTGAGAAATCTCGATCTAACAATGATGAAGCCATCTTTCTGAACAGTAAATAATGATAAGTTGTTGTTAAGAAAATATGAAAGTTAACACTAATATCAACTTCTGAGAAAGTTTATTCTATCTCCTGAAGAAATCCCTGTCATCGGGAGATTCATCAAAGATCGAATAATGTGGGAAGTTCTGTAGTGAGTTGTATATCGAATGTATTACTCACGTACAGAAAAGCAAATCTACCACACTCTAGAGTTACGTGTAAAGCAACTGACGTAAATTCACGCTATATAAGATTAAATGCCGCAACTTTTATACCATTAGCAAAACAATACAACCAGTAGACCACCTAACTGACACCAAAACCAATCGAATTAACTGAAAAAGAATCGCAAAGTGATCTTCTCATAATCAGCTTAAAAAAGAGACGAGTTGCTAAAATTCTATAAATTTTCTAAAATGTAAGATGACACTGTCTGTTTGTCTTTTCACTTTCATTTTTTTATAATATAGAGCCTTATTTCATTTTACTTTATTTTATTTTACAAAACGTGAGATTCTCTGATCCATGTTACGTGACATTATTGCGTTTGCGTGACAACCGGTAAAAAAGTCACTGGAAAACTGGAAATTGATTTACAAATTATGGAACTGTTAGCGTTAATATAGCGTGCTCCCAGTGCGGAAAATAATTAATTTAATATCTGTAGCATTGACCGTGCATTCGACAATACATTGACATATTTGACGTTTTTGCGTTAAATATTATTGGATCAAATTGGAAAGTTTGCTCGTTTGCTACGCATTGAGTTGCTTTTTTTTTTTTTTATTGAGTTCAGTCTAAGTAATCGTACATACGTTTTTATATTACTTAGTACACGTATATCCTTTTTTTCACTCAGGCAGTTTTATTAAATTTCCAGGAAAAGCTTATGGTATTTTGAATGTCTTTGTTCAAAAAACGAACCAAAAAGAAACAGCAACATTTGCGTGAACGTTTAATCGATGACGACGAAGAGGAGGAAGAAGTTGAAATTGCGTAAGACGATGTTTTAAGCGCTTTTATGAAAGTTTTATAGACATTTTCTCGCCAATACATTAAATATATTTAACCTTTTCCCTTATAAATTCATATCTGAAATCTTTAGGCTTAGGTAGTTTAAAAAGAATCTAATGTATTGTTGGTATCTTTACCCAATAATGTAAATATTATTGCTACTAGTGCAAGATCTGAGCTAGTTGGGATTTATTATAGCAAGCAAAATTTGAAGAGGATAAATGAGGGATATTTGTGTATTAATTTCTAATTTAACAAGTTTTATATTTGAATAAATTATTTTACAATTAAAAAAAAGGAAATTTAGGTGTAGACTAGAAGGTGTGAAGGAACTGCAAGAAAGTCGTGCACGCAAAAATGGATTAAATGCTGTGGAATGCGCACTAGGCAAAGAACTGGCGGCAGAATTCATAGCAATGGATGATGATCCATTCCGACAGCGTGGCGGAGGCATGCTTCGATTGTCTGAAGGACGCCAAGCTCAAATGTTAATTTTTGCAAAAGAATCTTTAAGCTTCTAGTTTCCTCTTAGTACTATATGTTCTTCATTTTAACGATATTTGCAAGTACTACTAATCATTTTTCAAATTAAAGTTGGAGAAATATGTTTTTATAAAATGAAAGCAGTTACAGAAGATTTTTGAATCATAGGAATGGTAGCAGTCGCATTTAGAAGAAATAATAAGTGATTTTGACCTACTGAGCTTGATTTTATAGGCATGCAGCAGATATCGAAGCTGGTATACGTGATCAGTTCAAGAAAGAAAGTTTTCTAAGAGATGAACATGAAGAGATGTAAGTTTTTTCTAAGGTACTGGAATTCAAGCGGGGATTGATTTGACAGAAAAACCAGTTCAAGTTTCAAGATATCTTTTGAATTTTCTAATAATTCAATATAACTACCTTCTCTCAGTGCAGCTCTATTTCGAAGTCTCCTATTAAATGTTTAATTTCGAAGAAGACTCTTATAGTTGAGTTATAATGCATGATTGTATTTAAATATAGATTTGCTGCTTCATTTTATGATTAGCGTCGTGTTCCATTTATTTTTAAACTCTTTTTATGGATTTTTATTGAAAGAATTGTAGAAGAAGCATTTGCTATCGTGTTTTAGAAAAATTATTTACTAAATCAAATTTTTCCTTAATAAGTATTAAGTTCATTTTAGGCTAGTTTTCTTTTTTCTATCGTGTTTATTGTTTTACGTATAATGGGTTCGAAATTTCTATAGTTGTATCATTAAATTAACATCTCATCGAATGTTGTGCATTTGCTTGATATTAAATAAGATACCAGTATACTTTCGTTTTATTTTGTTCCATTTGCCATTTTCGTTGTATTTTGCAGGAAAAAATATGTGCAAGTGGAATTGCGTAAAAGGAGAGCAGTACAAGACTTGGAAGATGATAACGCAACAATGGTAGATTTTTTAGTAGATAACGTTGAATAAGAATATTCATATATTCTTTACATTTTTTTTGGAGATAGATATTTTGCAGGAAAGAATACAAGTTTATTTTTGATGCTAAAATGAACTTCATAAATTTATTATGGCTTTTTGCAGTCGAAAGTACCAAGTATGGAAGATACTCTTATGTGGAAAGCAGCGGAAAAAGTTCGTCTCTTCCGAAGTGAACGTAATGATGAACTGTTATCTAACCAGATGCTTGCTGGTATCCCTGAAGTTGACTTAGGCATTAAGTAATCTCTTTTACTTTCCTGTTGTGTTCATTTAGTGAATACTACATCCATGAGAATGCTATGCAATTATTCAAATTATGCAGCTTATTGTTTTAGAATTTCTTTCTTTTTCCTCTCCTTATCATGTTCCCGATATATTGCATTTATTGATTTTGATCATGCTGGAAACCTGAATATTCTGGTTGATGCAGAGTAGATTTCATATAATAATTTCAGTGCAAGGATGAGTAATATTATCGAGACAGAAAAGAAAAAGAGTGAAATGCTAAAGGAAGTAGTTGAGAAAAGGCGAAATCTTGCTCAAGATAGTTTGTTTAGTCAAGATCGAGCGAAAGATTTGGCGAAGGATTACGTGCAGCATTCTATTTGTAAGCAGTTGTTTATTTAGTTATTCCTTTTAAACTTATGTATTCCCTCTACCATTAATTTATGTGATTATTTTATGTCTCTTTCGAATACTCTAACTTTCACGGCATTTTTCTCTAAAAGATTCGATTGTGCTTAAAAATTAACAGGATTCAAAACTTAGTTGAAACTTGTTGTGGTGTTTACGCTATTACTTGCAGTTTATATGGAATCAACCACACGTCTTGGCCAAGAGGACTGGCGCAAAAAATTGGAACGGCCTGAAACTGAAGTAAGTCAGGTGCCAGCTAATTCGTAAATGTTTCTATTTAATTCTTTGCAGTATTTAAGCAATTCTCGAAATCTGTTAAGATAACTTTAAAATATATTATTTCAGGCTCAGGTGACGCTAGCAGATGCGGATAGTTTAAGAGGTGACGCTTCAATACATCGTTTGTAATGAAGTGAATAAAATGTGAATGAAATTTAAATATGTCAAATAAATTTTTTCCTCTCAGGTTTTATACACATAGCACAGGTTGAACATTCTATCATCTTAAATCTTCAAACGGAATTACGTTATATCGGAAATAATTTCCCACTTTTCTCAATGTTACTCAATGAATTCATGGAATGGATAATGAATTGGCAGTGCATGTAGCTTATTTTTAACCATATTCATAATGTTTCGATTACTGAGCAAAGAGAACTTGTTAACCACTGGATCCACATGAGGAATAACGTAACAGTGAGAAAATTGTCTCATTTCCGAAAATGATTGATTGTTATTTGACAAGGTCATTGGATATTTCTTCCTGTTCACGACATTTTATCGATAAAATTAGGACATACCTTCCAGCGATAGTATTTGTTGACAATCATTGAAGTGACGCTGTGCGGTGGATTCAATTCTGTCAATGGTAGATATTCTCTCCCTCTTGTATTTATTCAAACTTTCTTGAAATTTAAGAAAGAAAAACTCACTCTTAAATATTATAATTTAACAAATATGTTTCATATTTTATTTTAATCAAAAGTTATAATCATTGATAAAAAGTCCCTTAGGATCAGTCAATAATAATTTTCGAAATTTGGAACTATAGTTCTTAAATGCAAAATATGATTTAGGTGAAAAGTAATTTAAATTGGTAGAAAAATTGTATGAGGTTGAATATTTGAATAGTTGAATAGATCGACTACAACCTTTGAATGAGAAAATAAAAGTGTTTTTTTCAGGCTCAATATTTCACTCAGCAGCAAATTGAAGATAAGTTATACTAAAATTTTCTTAGAAAAAGAACTAACATTAACTGCCAGTGGCAAATAAATTGAAAAAAATGTTTAAACTTTAGTTACTTCCCATTCCATAATTTCATATCGTTTATGATCAAATGACAGTCACATCGGTAAATTGAAAACATCGTGGGAATTCTACTTAATAAACTGTTGCCATTACAATGGAAATTTCAAGTTCAAACAAATACTGAACTTTGCTTCCAGAATATCGACAATGCTTCACATTATATTGTCGTAAAGGATGTGCACAAAATGCATCACACTTACGTTATATAATGCGTAGCCTTGGTTACACTGCAACTGTACCAGAAACAGTACAATATTTTCGTAAATATGGTAATTAAAAGAAATATTATTTATTGAATATTTTCGATCGTAACTAGATACCATCTTTATTTTGTTTCAAAACCTATTAAATCACTGTGATAAATTCTTTACAGACAAATATACATGTTTATAAAATAATTTCA
The DNA here is from genome assembly GCA_037074765.1 of Mansonella perstans. Taxonomy (NCBI): domain Eukaryota; kingdom Metazoa; phylum Nematoda; class Chromadorea; order Rhabditida; family Onchocercidae; genus Mansonella; species Mansonella perstans. The sequence continues at coordinate 31,286 of JBAMDO010000236.1, read as the reverse complement.
AATATTTTTAAAAATTAAAAATGTTCTTTAAATCTAAATAAAATAAATTTTAGGACAAAAATTAGATTTTCCGACATTTTTGGAAATTTTACATCAGGAAAACCAAAAAGGTGATCCGATACAAGAAATTATTGGCGCACTTCGAGGAATTGACTCCAAAAAACAAAATTGGATTACGATTTCTGAATTCATCGGTATTTTATCATCAGTTGGTGAAAAAATGTCACGAGAAGAAATTCACAACATTCTTCAGCAATTAGATATTACTGGTGGCCGAGTACCATTTGATTCATTATTAAATTTCATTTCAAACATGTATACTGATTACAATTATTTCACTGATAATAATTGTTCTGATATATATAAATAATGGCAAAATTAACTACAATAAATATCAAATTTTAAACTCTCATTCGGAACAAGGGAATTTCAGAAATGCAAATATCGCTTTCTCTTTTTTTAGGTTTTCAAAATCGCTTTCTGTATTTGTAATTATTAATCGGCAATAAAATTTCAAAAAAAAACATATCTCGAGCGATTTTCCAAAGCTGAAGCAACAAAATCTTTGAATTTTTTTTTTTTTTTTGAAATTTGACTATTGCATTCCGTATTATCTTCAAGAATATGTTTGACAGAGAAAGGGAAAGAAAAAAGAACCTACAATGAAAATAGTTAAAATTGAGAAAATAACATAAGCTGAACCTGAAGACAAACAGCCATGGTCAGATAGACGTCATTCTATGGCTATAAGTGTTAATATGATTAATATGATGTTAATATAATATGTTAACATGAGTGTGTTAATATGATTCAATAATATTAGTAGATAAGCGATAATGATTTTTTAAACTGAGAAAATTTTTGGAAATTTCATCTTGATTTACTTTTCATGAATTTCGCCATTAAATTTTGACTTTGACGTTAAGGTGAAGGAAGTTTGCGGATGAATTGCAGGTGTGGATGAAATCAGAAATGAAAAATTCCATAAAGGTAAGAGACATATGTAAATGAATGGAAAAAGAAAACTCCCATATAAAAGATGATTTTTGATGAGATCGTTTGCTAAATGCTTTATGTGTGCTTCTGTTGCAATAATATCGTACAGCAAATAGCGGAACAAAAAATATATAACAGCAGGATGCAACAGGAAACCAAACAAAGCCTTTAATCGACAAATAAATCTAAAATAAGTATTCTTTAAATTTTTTATCTCATAATTTGATTCCAAATAAAATTTTTTGGCAAAAAATTGCCATCCGAAATAAATACTTTTGGAAATTTCACTAAGAAAAATTATTAAAAAAAATTAAGGAAAAACCTGAAAAAAACCAGTATGTGTCTGGCATTTGCTAATTAGATTAATCGTCAAAAAGTACTGTACTCAGAAGCAATTCTGTACACCATAGAAATAACAAATTTTCGTTTCCACTTGTTAAATTGATCAACGAAACTGTTTGAAATGCATTTAGATCCATTTCTATTATGAAATATCAAATCCTATGAAAAATTACTAACTTACCGATTACAGCTATCAGTTGCTGTAAATATTATTATTAGCGGTACGGCAATAAATGAAATAATATATGCCAATGAAAAGTTCAAAAGTGATAGTGATGCAAATATGAGACAGTAATCCAAATAGAAGAGAAATTTTAATGAACCATATTCTTTCTCGCTTCTGTAATCCAAGCAATAAATAAAATAAAAAATAAATAAAGCATATTTTACTCAGTATTCGGAAAGAGTAAAAATAATTCTACCATTCAGAATTCAGAACTGCACAAATGTTTGCTCTGAAAGAGTAAACTAGCTGATTAATTTTTCATATTATGCAAAGAAGCAATCAAAGATGACAATAATTGGTTTTCGATTAACAAAAAGTATTCGGTTTCCAAACTGCTGAAACAAACGGAAAGGTCACTATGCAGAGCCTCCGACTAGAGCATGGATACAATGTGTTCATAAAAAATTTGCTGGAAAGAAATCGGTAAAGCTATCAAAATCAGTGCAAATGCATTGAATGGTGGAATATAGTTAGTGCAACGGTGGAATAAAAACTAAATAAATCATTGCATGTGCTGTAATAACTGATGCATGTGAAGATACAAGCAGCTCAATACATGCTCCGGTAAGGGCTTGACCTACAGATGGCATCTCTGCGAATCGCCAATCTTTGTAAGCCAAACCTGGTGGTTTCACATTATGCAAAGAAGCAAGTTAATTAAGCTAATTAAAACTGCTCACTTCATTTGCTTTCTACGGAAAATGAAATAATAAAAACACTTTATATCCATCATTCATTTCATCCTGCTGAAAAATAAAAGAAGCGAATGGTAGAATTTATTTTTACGCTTTTTATACAAATGATATGTGACAAAAGTGAAATTTTGAAAATTTTCCGAAAGAAAACTTACACTGGAAAAAGAAAATACCATGGAATGAAAGCGGAAAATGACAGCAAAACTGTATAGGTATGATAAAACTGTGATACAGCAACATTTCTAATAATACAATATTGGACTATTCCAATGACATGAAGAAGAATGAATGAATTCGGAAAACTGAATTCTTTCAGATTGAACCAGTCACGAACTGCCTGAAATAAACAGATATTATTCATTCGCAGCAATTTAAGATTAAACACACCAGTGAATTGTCACTGATCTATGTTAATATCTTGTAAATAGGTTAACACTGAAAAACATAATACTATAGATATTTGGGAAAAATCAATTTTGATTTATATTTACTAAATTTTGAATAATTTTAATTTCTGGAATTTATAAAAATTTAATTTAAGAAATCAGTACATTACAAATATCCATAAATGACGGTCAACATGGAAAGTGATAAGTAGAACAATCAGAAACATAAACACACAGACATAAACAGACTGCAAACAGATGGATAAACACATACACGTATGCACACAAAGCAGATACACACATCAACGTACAGGAAAACATAAACATCCCAGCAGAATACAACAAGCTTACCAGAATTAATAACGGAAACAAAATAAGACCAAGAGCTGGCATGTAATACGCTACAGAAAGAAAATGTCGTGTATCCGTCATTATATAAAGGAAATATGATTGATGAAATTTTTCCAGCATGTTGTTCAATGATCTGCAAAAATTCAAGACTCTAAATTAAAGAAAAGCTTAAACTGACAGTTTTGAAGAAGCATATGTAATTATTCATACAGTTATTCAATTATGAATTGTTTGAATAAAAAATTATAAATAACAAAATTCTCAAAAAACAAAAATGTGACCAAAAAAGTGATTATAAGTAAAAGTGCTTAAAAATTGATAAAGCAACTATTCACATCTACTCTTTATTACTGTTTTTTAAGGAATTTCAATGGAAATTTAACTCTATACTACATAACGGCTAGGCATCACTTAAAAATCATAACACGACCAATATTTGTTTTCAAAGTATATACAATCTTGACAAATGAACTGAGCAAAAATTCAATCACTTCGAAATCTAATAAGAAGAAGAATAGATGAAAGTGAAGTCCGAAATTTGCAAACCTTAATGCTCCTTCACATATTCGAGTCAAATCTATTAGTGATCCATGACCTTCCACATCATTTTTAGCGTGCATAGTTACTGCTTGTATTCCGTATGGTCCAAAAATGCTATGCAATCCTTCTTTCTCATTAAAGGCCTAAAAAAAATTTTTTTAAAGTTAAGATATCACTATTTTTCAAGAAATTTGATTCGATCTAAAAATTAAATTAAAGCATATATATATATAGAAATGGAAAAACACAACCAATTAGACAAACGCAACCCTGACAATTGCACTCAATCCACGTGATCTAGGAAGGAGTAAACATAATATAAGCAATGTTGAAGATACCTGACTGAGCATAGCTTTACTAGTTGTTTCGGCTAAATCCCACCACGATTGTTGGAAGCCATGATTGAAAACTTGCGGAATTAGCCGAAATTTATCCGTTAATTTTGCCATCAAATTGATTAAATCCAAATTTGGCAATAAACCATTAACCATATTATGTTCAATGTTTATCGTATCAAATACTGGACCATTCGATTTCACTACAAAAGCACCAACAATCGCACCGCTGTGAAAATGTAATTTTTCGGATTGTAGGAATAAATGACGATGCTCGTGATATTGAGCTAGATATGCTGTCAACCCGACTAGAGATTTGCTCACGAAAATGAATTGAATATCGCGAGCCCAATATATCTGTTCTGGAAAAAAGTCAATTTAACTTTAATCCAAACTAATTTCACAGCATTTTACCATAAGAATTGATTTGAAATTACTCTGATATATATAAGATAAAGAAAACAACCTCGACAATAAGTTGCCAAAGCTAGCACTACAGCCAATGCTTCCAAATTTGTTTTCGTCATTGATACAGCTACAAGCATTGCTTCAGTCGATGATGAACGGCTGGCACGAATAACGCCTACAATATTCGTTCCAGATTGATTCTACAACAATGAAAAATTAGCAAGAAATGTGATTTCTATCCCAAAACACAAGTGTATTCATTCATTTCAGAGATATATTAGAACTGATGATTGCTTTGCATTTTTCATTTTTTTTTTATGCCATGAAACAAAATAAGGTCTTCCCTATTCAGGTGAAATATTCTTTAGAATATTCAAATCAAGTCCTGATGAACAAAATGAAACGACTTTAATAAAGTCAAAACAAATCTTTTGTTCCTTTATTATTGTTCTGATAAGTTTCATCTGTAGCAACTAAAAATGAAAGATGAAAAAAACTCAATTCGACCCGATTCGATTCAATCTCATTCATTTTCAAACTAAATCATGATAACAAAATGAAATAATTTTTTCTAAAAGAAAAAAAGAAAAAACGCACAAAGCCTGGAAGAGTTACTGTAAACCGCATTCTCTGAGTCATTATACCATGAGCCAAGAGTTGTTTTTCAATGTAATCGGAAATATCACTGTAAGATGACAGTACTAAAGAGAATAAATATCATATGATGAATCTATTCAATCCTATTAACAAGAAGTAAATAGATATCACGAATTAACGAGCAATACGAAGAAATTTATTTTATGCAACTTCATGTTGTATAAAACCGATCATTACTAAAATGGATTATCAGACTTAGCTTGATGCAATGATCAAATATGACTTTATAAAGTGAATTAATTAAAACTTCTTAAAAAAAAAAAAAAAAAAAAAGAATACCGTCTAGCATGAAGTTCATTTAGGAAAAACGAAAGTCGCTTATAATGGTTAAAACGTTCGGTAACAAGTGCTGGAAGCAATGCATTTTCGGAAACTTTCGTGTATTCACGGTATTCCGATTGTATAACAATACATATATATAATACAGCTAATAGCTCACTGAAAATACAAATTTCGCACCATCTCGAAACAATTTTTTCCATAAAAACTGATGGCTTGCCAAGTCGTTGTGATAATAAACGCATCACTATTGTCACAATGACTTATTGATGAATGAAAATCTGAAAATGGTAAATTACAATATCCAATGATATTCGACAGGCTAATATCGGGTATGAAAATATTTTACAGAATTACTATAATAAATCCTTATATTAATTATAACATCCAGTGATATTCGATATTTGTATCTGTAACAGAATTATGTTAAATGATTATACTAAATTCAACACAAAAAAAATACTACGACTTTAATTTTAAGTTGAATAATTATTTTATTTTTCGTAAATACCAGTTCAAAATGATTTGTGAGTCACTTAAAGTACACTTTATCGACGAACTCAAGTGGTAGTAGCGATATTAATTCTACTTTTCATTCCGCATATATTTTCCCATTCTTCTCAAAATCACTAAACGACTTCCATGCTGCAAAAATCACGGATAAATCAACAAGCGCTAAACCAATGCGTGTTTGCAAATCACACACGTCCAAGATGACCTTACACGTAACTACATTTACTATTAGAACGTCATGTCAATGGGATTTTGAAAACTTCAACAATTTCAAAATTTAACTATTTTTTTCGAATAAAAACCTTAAGAGAAACATTTCATACATTCAGATTAATTTCAACACATCCAATCTTTTCGCTTTCTCTCTTATCTATTACAGAATTTGTGAATTTTTTTCTTGGAACATTTAATGTGTAGCATACGAATGAGAAAAATTTTGAGAAAAATTCTGATGTATGCCAAGTTTTATTTAAGTATTCATACAGCATATCACTATCATTTCAGAACAAAACTGCCATATGAAATCTTTAAAATTATAAACTATTAAACGCTACTGTAATTTATAGGCGAAAATTATATATTTACACTCAAAAAAAAAAAAAAAAAAAAAAAACAACAATTACAATATGACACAATTATTCTTCATTCAAATTCATCTGATTTAGAGTTTTTATGATTTAGTCATTAATCTGCAAAATATATCAAATCAAGGATCGAGAATACAATACTACTTAAACAAACGACATCAAAACATTTGTCTACAATAATTTATACACACGTGAACAAATACTTCAAGCAAGTACAGTTTACAAAGACTCTATTTATGTTTTGGAACTACCATTTATAGACTACATTTATATTGAAGAAAAAAACCGGAAATTAAAGACTATCATTTATATTGAAGAGAAAACCGGAATTAAAAAAAACCGGAACTTAAAGACTACATTTATATTGGAGAAAAATCGGAATTTAAAAAAAAACCGGAAATTAAAGACTGTCATTTACATTGAAGAGAAAACCGGAATTAAAAAAAACCGGAACTTAAAGACTACATTTATATTGAAGAGAAAAATCGGAATTTAAAAAAAAACCGGAATTTAAAGACTACATTTATATTGAAGAGAAAAACCGGAATTTCATCACCTTCGGGTAAAGAATGTTTAATCTGAACAGTTGAACAGATGCAATTATATCAAGAGAACTTTCATACACTTCGAAATCACCAATGAAATAATGTAAGGATATGAAAACATTTGTCTGAAATAGCTTCATACAATATACTGAACTACAACTAGTAAAGGAAAATCCCTATCATCTCCTATCAGCAAAAGGATTCCAACAATAAGCATGAAAAAATTTCAAATACCGCAAATAAATCTGAAATCCTTTACTTTAGCAGTCAAGAACAGACTTCAGAAAAAACAGTATAGGAAGGAACTATAGTTAGAATTAGCAAATCAAAAATAAATAATTAGCGAGCTCAAACCATACTAAATCCTTAACATATGTCAGTTAACAAAATACTCTTGAATTAAAAGAAAAAACAAGGAAAAAATTCAGTATGATCATTGTATTGAGAAGAGACCAGTAACAAAGACAATTATGAGTGAAAAACATCAAATATTTTAAATACATATATGGTTTAAAATCAAAGCAAGAAATAATTTATATGACTGACCGAAAATAAAATACAACGTAGACTGAATCATTTTATGTTCAATATAGGGCAACTCATCCTACTTATCAGACGGAATATTCAAATGTTAGCTTACTAACATAAGGAGCTGTGAATGGACTAAACCATCGTAAAGAAAATGGACCACCAAAAATCATTTGTAAATTTTTCCAACCATTTTGTCCTGAAAATTTGATGCTTGATGCAATTATAAACGCCTATGCCAATTAGCTCCATGCACTCACTTCCATATCGGCACCGATGCTATTTACTGATGATTGAAAGATTACGTCGTAAGAGTTTTATTTGTTGAATTTCTCCCAAGAAGTATCTTCTAATCGTATCCACAAAAAAATTTTTCAGTGACCTATTCCATACGATACCACTTATTGAACCATTAATGCAGTACTGAACATCTCACTTACTGTCATTTTTTTCCAGAAGTAATCGACAATGCACCACATGACTATAAATATACGTGAATTGAAAAATTGATTTCCATTAAAAACTGCTTATAATATTTCAATAAATCCACATACCAGAATTGTATTGTTCATTTTTGAATGATTCAATTCCAGTCTGATCATTGCATATCGAACTGAGCTGAGTGCCGAACATAATAAGTGTGAATATTGCAAAAAGAATAGCTTCAAATAGCAGAAATACGAGTAAAATTGCTGTAACTGGCGGGCTGAACAACGAACAATTTTGCCAGTCATCGCTCACACACAGAATAAATTGCCAAACTCCCCAGTACACGGTATGTGTCGATAACAACGCTATATACATCTGTAATGATTAATTTTAAAACTCAGTTAAGTAAGATAATGAAACGACAATAAACTGAGACAGATCCTAACCCCACATCATACGCACACGTATCTGTTATATTTGGGACGTGATTATAAGCAAAACAGTTTAAAAATCATTAACATTAGTGATACAAACACTGAAATGAAGAAAAAACCAATAATGAAATTCAGAAAACAGACAGGAAGTTTGGATGAACTAAATACAAAAATTTCAACAAAGAAGCTGTATCATTTCTACACTGCTTCAATCTTTGTCAATGCAAAATTTTCTGATTCGTCATTAATCAATTTAGTCTATTTCTCAGGTTCAACTAATAGAATAGAAAAAATACCGTAAACAATACAAAATACTTTTGATTTCCTTCACCAACACAGTTGTTTACCCATGGACAATGATGATCCATTCGTCTAACACATCTTCCACAAACACTACAGTGATGCGCTCGCTCGGGTTTTACACTACTGCTGCAATAATTATTTACCGAATCATCATTTTTTGGAAATACAATTCCATAAATAACTGCACTTCGCGAAAATAATGTTAAATCTTACATTATATTACAGTAATATATGGTAGCGAAAGCAGTAGTAATGCTTTTCCGTAGTAATGTAATGTAATGCAAATTTTTGATTTTCACTTATTATAATAAGATCGCAATCTAGCAAAGATTAAATGCAATAAAAAAGTGAAGCACAAAATGATTAGCTGAGAAAAATATATTAATTAGAAATTACAAAAAATCCAAATCAAAAGAAATACTTTAAATTAATCAACTGCAACTAACCACTTAGAACATTTGTAGACAACACTTTTTCGCATGAATTGTAATCGCTGAATATATTCATCAGTAGCATTACCTTTTGGTACAGCACCGGGATCAGTGAACATTGTTTTGATATGTGATGAGATTGCCAAGCATAGAAGAATATGGAAAATAACAACGTGAAATGCTTGATGGGTAACATTTCCGGACCAAGATGCCATCATTACTGTTAGAATGCAAAATTCTCCATAGAAAATGAGAAGCCTATAAAAATAAAAAAAATACTGAATTATGAAGTTACATACTAATGTTTATTTCTAATTTTTAAATTTCTCTTCGTTCAATCACAAAATTATAAATCAAAAATGTCCTTCTTCAAAAGAGATGATAAGTGGTTAATTACTAATTAAAAGAAATGATAAGTGGTTAACTACTAATTTGTAGGAGAAAAATCTGTGGGAAAAGAACAATTTGTATAGAAAAGAACAGTTAAAGTTACAACATCAATTCATACTACCAAATAATTCGCGAAGAATTTGAAACGAAACAGGAAAGAGTAAATGTAAGAACAATGAAATTTCTTGGCAGCAGAAAACGAAAAAAAACAGGGATGATGTAGGTAAATAAAAAGATTTAAATAGTTTTAATACATAATTCATTTATTATACATACCACGTAAAAACTGCGCACATTAAACCGCACGTATCTCGTACACACCACGAGAGGCCGCAAAATCGCGTCTTATCACCCATTTTGTCCATATTATCGCATCTTATCGAACAAAAATAATCAAAGCCATTTTTCAATTACCCGTTTCTTCTAATTATACATTGACATTTCTGAAAATAAGACTTGAAAATGCTAAGCTCACAAAAAAACTATCACAAGTTATCCTATAATACAATCACCCTATAAAACAACCTATAATACAATCAATAAAATTATGAAATGATATAAAAACAAATTAAAATTCAATTCAAAATCGAATTATCAAAATTCACAAAAAAGTTTAACACCTGAAATCAGACATGATAGACGATCAACTTTTTTCCTTCTTTATAAAATTATCCATTTTTAAGATAAAATTTCGATAAAATATGTTCACTGTTCATGACATGATGGTATTAAATTGTTCAGCCTTCAAAAAAAAAAAAAAAACTTGAGAACCATTAACTAGCAATAAACTAGTGCATACGTGAAATAAATGATTTGTTATTTACAGAAAGAATTTAATTTAAAATCTATGAAAAATCTAAATAAACTGTCGAAATCCTAAATGTGCTAATAAATTACCCAAAGTACTAAATAGTATCACAGGTATAGCATATGTGCGATATCACTTTATACGTAAGAGAAAATCTCTAATCTCAATATTAATCTCCATATAAATTACACGTAAAATACGTATAATTTGAACTTAACAACACATTCATTTGTCTTTACAATTAAGAAAAATACAAAATTTCAAAAAAATCATAAAATTTTCGACAAAAAAAAAAAAAAGAAAAAACAGTCTGTTGCTATTTCATCAAATATACATGACAGATCTTGAAGATTAATTAAATATAAGAGACGTAATTAGTCATCCATTCCTATTAGCATTCACATTGAATTCAGTCTATTTCACGTGATTTTTAAGTGAGGCCTTAAGTCTCTGTTTACCTGATAATTAGATGGCTCGGTCATTGCCAAATTGTATTTTTTTTTCAGGAGGGATTTTTTCTTTAAATCTCATTCTTCTAGTAAGTAAATTGTGCGTTAATTTGGTACTGGGAGGTCGCTATTTTATATGAAATGATAATTTCAAATTGAAATTTCAATACTTGTACGAAGGTTATTAGTTGAAATTTAAATTAAACTTGAATTATGCACTTTGGAAGTTATTGGTTTTTGCTGTTGTTTGATTGATATTTTGAGAAAGATCGAATTCGATTTTAAATTAAGAATTCTTTAACTTCATTGTTGTTTGTATTGTTTATATGAAGAAAATACGGGAATGAGGAAAGTTGCGAGAAAAGAGAATAATTCAGTGCTATCAAAGATAAGAGCTAAAATGCATTGTGAACAAGCAACGAAATCATTGTTTATTTACTTTGGGAGTAATTAAATTTGAATTAAATTGTAGAATAATGGAAAAAGACATACAAACAAATGATCTGAGTGGCGTTGAAACTGACAGTGGAAATTGTCGGAGTGATACTGAACAGAAGGATGTCTCGGAGTATGTGCTTTTAATTTCATTTTTTTTTTTGCTCATTTAAGTCAAGTTGCAGTTTTTATGCAATTGTATTTAATTTTAATAATCAGTTGTTGGAATTTTTTTTCCATTTACTAATTCAATGATACTTAACACGGGAATATATCAGAGGAATTCAGCAAATGATTTTTGTAAAATTTTGCAGTATAATTGATTTTCTAAATCAGTGCCTAGAAGTACATTGTCGCACGCTAGTTTATCAATTAATATAAGCCACGAACATAATTATTTTCAAATATTTAAATTTAGAAACAGATTCAATCAAAAATCAGCCGGAAATTAAATCTAGAAATCGTTCAACAAAAAATTTAATAAATTGAAATTATCATGTTTTGATCTGTTTGACGGGGGGTTAAGCTTAAATTTTGAACTCATATGTTTTAAAAGAATTAACGAATTCTCAAACGGATGGAATGTCATACACAATTATATATTCCGGTTGATGGAACAGATTTTGAAGGCGAAGAAACGAATAGGATTAGACTGAGCTCGCGAAATCAATGTAACTCAGCAAGTTAAATGAATAATATTTGAATAATTGTTTTATAGAAATATAATTTTAAAATTTGGAGAGATATAATTCATCGCATGCGTTTATGGCTTATAACTTCAAACGTTTATCACGATATAACAGTGGCATTGTTTGAATGACGCTTGGGACTTGTAAGACAACAAATAGTTAGACGTTACTGATATGGACTGACCGAGAAAGTGATCTAACTAATCGGTATAGTAGCCATTTTACCGGACAAATGGAATTTCAGCATAATTTTGATCTGGAACCACATGATTCGTCAGTGGTTATTGCGGTAATGATTAATATTAAAAGATGATGTTGCTGAAATAACTTCTCCAAGTCATTTTTATTTAATAATCAGATAAACGCAGAGAAGCAATGATGATTGGAAGTTGGAGTCACAATTGGAAGAAAATACAATGGAGTGATGTAAATGGACAAAGCAATAAATATTATTTGTTTCTTCAATATATCATTCTTTAGAGCACTAGATGATCCACTGGTGACATTAAGTGAAGTTATTGAAGCACATGAAGAGCTTGAAGCAGAGGCCGAAGCTCTGTTAGGAGGAGCTAACGCTAATGTTTGCACATATCCGGAGGTTATCTTTCAAATTATAAAATAAATTCTACGTATGAATTGTGGAGATTAATTTCATTATTGCTCTATGTTAACTTATTAGTTAAAAATTGTTCTCAATGTGTCAAAGCGTGCCATAAAAGTGGTAATCGAATTTCTTTAAATTTATAACTTTACTCTTACATATCGTTTCAGATTTCTAAGTTAGAGCTTTAATGAAATAATAAGCGAAAGAAGCTTATTGTTATCTTCTTATCCTATTATTTTTTAATTTCGAATATTCTAAATTTGATGAATTGCAGGGATATAAATCACGACAACCACTGTATTCTTGTCGTGATTGTACAAGTACTACAGGACGTGCAGCACTTTGCTATGCTTGTAGCATCAATTGTCATGATGGTCATGAACTTGTTGAATTGTACACAAAGCGGAACTTTTGTTGTGATTGTGGGAACTCTAAATTTAAAAATGCTTGCACACTTTACGAAGTAACACAATATTAATATCATATCAAATAAATAAATTCACAGCTTATTTTTTATATTAACTTACTTTTGTTAGAATTTCATTGCTTTTTTTCTCTGCGGCATTCTTTTTGTCAGGAAATCCGACTTGGGGACTTTATCATGTTGGGGGCTGCACATTTAAATATATTTAAAGCACATAAAAGATTTTGAAGGTTAAACAAGGATTACTACTTGTGTTATAGCTGTGGCTATCAGATACTCTGAACCACTGCATCGATCAGTAGTTTTGTAACTCATTTATAGTTTTATAATCCAATTATCAAAATCACAGTATAATGTTGCACGAAATTTTTTATGATAAAATTCTGTCTAAAGTCATATTTTGAAATTAGTTTTAAAACTTTGTTTTATAGATAATGCATGAAAATCTTCATATTCTTTTTCAGGAAAAGAAACCATTGAATGAGCGAAACTATTATAATCATAACTTCGATGGCCTGTACTGTATTTGCAATAGACCATATCCATGCGAAGAATACAGTGACTGCGAAATGTTACAGTGCATCGTTTGCGAAGATTGGTTCCACTTGCATGTATGAAATTCCACTTTTTTCATTCGAACAGTTTTTCCAATTTTTGAACTATTTCATTCAACTTGCTTATTGCAACTGTATGTTATGGAGGAAGGAAAGAACCTGATATATGAGATAGGAATTAACGTAATCAACTGGGAAAAAATAAAATCAAATTTTAATGGATCTGTTACTACACCACTTTTTTATAGCATCTGGAGGAAACACCTGACAGTGTTGACACAAGTGAGGTGGAGGAGGTCATTTGTCGAAGTTGTGTCACACGTTTTACGTTTTTGCTGTCCTACGCTGACGGGACCTATAAAGAAGTGTGTGGAAATGATAAATCATGTAAACTGAAATGGCTTGAAGCGAATACTAAAACAGATGAAAACAGTCAGCCGTGTTCTCTGTTTTTCAATTCTTACAAGTGGCGAAATCGTTTATGTCAATGTAAAACTTGTTTGGTAGGTTCTGCAAACAAAATTTTGTCTTAAGTCTGCTAGACTGAAAAATTCTGCTGGACTAGATTTCTTCATGCTGACGGATTTTGATTAACTAATAATCGTTCTTATTTATTGATTTAATTTCTCTGAATACCATTTTTTCTAGTGACATCTTTTCTGCTTGCTGTTTTCACCCTGAACACAGCAACATGCTGATAAATATAACGTGAAATTTGACAAATTCACGCTACATTTTTGTTTTTTTTTCTTCTTTTGAGCTCGGGACTGTTCTTCAATATTCTGGACTATCTTAACCCTTTTATGCTCCATTATTTGGAATTCAAGTTTTTAACCGAAAGCGCTTTCAGAATTTTTACGAGGACAATAATCTGCAATTTTTGACTGATCTCACAGATTCTATGCAAGCATTTGTTGAATCACACAGTAATAAAGGTAGTGATAGACTGACGGATGATGATCGAGTTATGACAAATGCATTGATTGATGTGGCTGGTCGTGAAGGTGCGATAACACTTTTTAAAGGTACAGAAGTTGACTTTATATAATTTTAAAATTTGAATATATACATATAAAATATATATACAAATTTTTATATAATTTGAATATTAGATGTTTGCTGAAATTTATTTTTTAGGATATGAAGAAATGAAGAGAAAACTGGGAAATCACTTGAAAAGATTAGCTGATGAAGGAAGAGAAGTGAAAAAAGAAGATATTGATCATTTTTTTCAAGAACTTGAAATGGAACGTAAACGACGTCGTGAAGATATTCTGTCTCAGTTGTAAATTAGTCTCTCGGATCGAATAATATTGGCGTTCTTCAATGTGTAATTGATACCTCTGATTTCATATTTAAAAATACTCTTTCACTGATTGTCACCATTGGCTAATTTCTATTTGGATGAAATTATCATAGTTTCAAGTCAATATTTCATTTGATGTTACTTGACTATGTTATTTAACTGAAAAATAATTTCACCAGAATTACTGGAGCTTTCTGTTACTTTGAAATTATTGAAGATCTCACTATAAGTTGAGGCACTATTATTTTTAATCTCTCTACTTTTGGTTATTTGCTATATGCGTCATTTACTATTAAATTTTTTTAGAATAATATTTTGGCAATGTTACTTCTATGATTTTCTTAGCGAGAAATCTTTTTTAATTTCAAATGATCTTTAGGATAATGTTGCAGGTTAATGGAGTGAGCAAGTTGAATTATTTCTTTTCCATACATTAAATTATCCTGATTATATATTTGTTCGTTGAACAAATTCGAAGAGTCATTTCAGTTCAATTAATATTTTTATATGAGTTGATTTGAGAATCATTAGTTTGACTTAAAGCGAAAAAAAAGTAATTCCTGCTTTTATCTTACAGAAAATGAAATTTTATTTTTTTAATACTTATCTTACATAACGATACTATAATTTGAATATTTTACTTTTATATTCTGTACTCTATCACGATCATTGTACTTCTAGAAAGTACTCTATTATGGAGATTACTTTCATTTATCATTTCACGATGGTGTCTTAACGTTTTATATATGAGCATTACTTGTTTTTTTGCGAATAAATGATCAGAATCAATTTGCTATAAAAATCAAGAAATCGTAGATATTATTTTAATCAATTGCATTATTACTTCGTAATTATTAATTAATTAATTCTTTACTGGAGTGAAAAAATACGAATTTAAAGTTAGGGAGAATGGGTGATGTGAGTTATCAAAATTATAAATTATCAGTAGACTAAAATATAATTTCTAATTATATTCTTAAAAAGAGGTAATTATGTAGGCTGAGTGATTCTTCTGTGCATTTCCCACATCATTCATTCGTGTTTCAATGAATTTAAGTCTTTTATTCATGTTTCAACAACAATGCATGCATAATTCAGATAGATTACATGAAACTTATCATTGTTTTATATTGAGATTTTTTTAGCCATATTATTTGTTATTGCAGACTTCGTAGTAGCTGTTAGAAATATTTTTTATCAGAACATGGGAAACGCTGGAAATTTTTGTGACGACAAGTGCTGTTGATTTAATGATTTTAAAAAATCGAAAATGATAAATAGGCTATACACAATCTTATCAAAGTATTGTCCAACTCGTAACAGATTGTTGTAAGTTTTCTTAATATCTATCTTTCATTAATTTTGTCGAATATTGGCTTTCGTATAGCTAACATTTTCAGTATATAATTGTGATACAGATTTCATTATTATTTTCAGAAGTGCAATATAATGAAGATGTTGGATAATTCTTGCATTTTTTATGATGAAATTCTAGTACAATGAAAATTAAACTTGAAGTATTTTAGAGAACTTGAAGGTATTTTAGACTGATTTTAAGCATAAATCAGCTTCCTAATTTTTCGTGACAACTTGTAAATACTTCTTGACTACTTCAGTGCAGTTTATTCATAAATGATTCATAATTTTTTAAAACATTAAAAAAAGATCAGATTTAAATCACATATGTGATTTAAAATATTGACAATACATAATCGCCATTCTGTTATGATAGACTGATATTATCTTGATAATAACGAGTCTTTATGATTGAGCTGATTATGAAATAGATTTTCGTGAAAGAAATTGAATTAGCATAATTCGTAGCAGTACCGAATAATTCTTAACAATTTAGCTGTTTATATTCTAGAATATGCATGTTAGCGGTATTTCTTCGTGTTCTTGCTTATATTTATTGCATCGACTTTTTGAAAAAGCGTCCAGAACTAAATGTACCACACAATTCATTTCGAAGACTTATTGATGGGATACATATGCTTAGAGACGGCATTTCTCCGTATGATGGCGATACGATACATTGCGTATGTTTGCTTACATTAATTAGTTTTTAATTTAATCAATAGGAATAAGTTCTTTCTTTCTTTATATGCCTAGTATTTGCATCAAGTTGTTAGTTAGTTATAATTCCATCATGTGTCATGGGTCACGTCTTATTTTGGAAGCCCTTCATTTTGATCACACTTGTTTCGGAAATTGCAAATGATTTTGCTTTTTTCGCTGAAATCTGATTCTTAGATAATGGTTCATTTACTGATGGGATTGCTACACTTCAAAATTGACTATTCATTTTGTTTTGATCTGCATACATTTAACTCAATCATTTACGGTAATTCGTAACTAACTACTAACTAACTTGCTGTTCACCGTTGAATTTAGGATTATTTGCTTGGCTTACTGAAAGCTTTTAATTAATTTAAGTTGTCGCTACGTATCGGCAACTTGAATTAAAGTTGCCGCTACCGCTATCACACTTCTATTGGTTGTATTTGATTTGGCTTTTTATCAAACTTATAACTTGTTCAAATTAAATGTATAATAGTTACTTAATCATTTACTGTTAAATATTATTTTTTGAAGAAATTGAAATTATATGAAACTAAAGATCATTGGCTCAACTTATTTTTAGCAACCTATACTGCTGCATTTATTCAATGCATTAATCGATCATTCGAACCTGTTGTTAATAGTCTTTTTGGTATGAAGCTTTGTCTTGTAATGAAATTAAAATATTACCACGAAATTAACTCTCTTTCTTAATTAGTATTTGAAGAGTGATGTGTACCATTATCAAATATTTTTGTGCAAGAATTCTATTATCGATCAATGTATGTGCACAACACACATAGGCTTAATAAAGCATATTGGAATATTTTCTATTTATAAGTAAAATTAAATGTGACACAATGTGGTGTTATAAATGTGTTGTTAATTGGGAAGCTTTTTAAAGATACTATTTTTTCTGCAGTTCTTTGATGTGGTGACGAGTGAAATTTTACGTATAGTAGCAACAGTTTACCTGAAAAATCAGGGAAGTAGTGCAGAAAATATCGAACGAATTGCTGATTTGGTTTCAAAATGGTAAGTGAAATTATTATTATGTTCAAAAATATAACTAAAAGAACTTTGTTTCTCAACTACGATATTCAGAAATATATGAACTTTATTTTAAAAGTTGAAAGCAGATTTTGAGGTAAAATAGTTTCTGTGTATGTTCTATTTTCCAGCACTTCTGTTCATTTTTTTACATTTTCTAATTCCAGCTATATGCTCAATCCTATTGCTGTTGCTAGCTGTGCTGTTTTTAGTTTATCAGTTGTTTGCAACCTTATTACTGCGCTGTTCATTTTGGCATTTGTAAAAGGTGAGTTAATTTCATACTAAATTTGGTTCCACGGTGGTATCACTAGCAAAAAATAACAGTCTTGGTGAGTTTGGATGCTTAATTTGTTTTAGCAAATTAACCGTAAGGTAATATCAAGTTATAACGTAATCGCGCATCATTGCTTAAATATTATATGATATTCAAAAGCAAGAGAAAGAGACAACAGCAATTTACAAGTTAGCCCCATCCGAAAAGTTCTTAGATATACATTTTCTTCATCTATACAAGAAATGTTCTTTCAAATAACAGTGGAGATTTCAGGGTCTCTACTATTTAGCTCGATATTGTTCAGTATAATTGTGCAGTTATCACTTTATCCAGCTATTTATATATGCGCTTTACTAGTGAAATTCTCGACATTTAAAGACCGTGCGATGGTAATTATATTTTCGACTATTATGCTGATTGGATCGTTGTTTTTTAATTATTTTTTGAATGGAAATAATTGGAACCATATCGATTCAACCTACAAGTTTTTGTATGTTTCATTTTTTTTCATAGTTTCTGTTTAAAATATTGTTATAAGGCTTCTGTCTTACAAAAAAAAAAAAAAAACCTTAGAATATGAAATTGAAATATGTACAAAAAAAAGAATTTGTTGCAAATAATATAACTTTACAATGTGGCACTTAATTATGATTTGAATTTAATCTTTGTTTTTTATTTGGCAGATTGGATGTTCGTGACTTGACACCAAATGTTGGCATATTCTGGTATTTTTTCATTGAAATTTTCAACCATTTCCGGTGGTTTTTTCTTTGGGTATTTCAAGTCAACATCCTTGTTTACCTTGTACCTTTATCACTGACACTAAGGTGACTTTTTCTTCTGAAATCAATGAAATTTATAAACCAGTTTGGCTTGTTAATTTAGCTTTAAATGCAATCTGAAAGACGGAATTCAGTCCTTCTATTTGTAATATTTCATATCAGTTTGAGTTTGAGGTATTTTCAGATTGAATGCATTGATTATCATTTGCAAGTGCTTTTATTTCAGATCCAATGCTTTCCTACTTCTACATCTGTTAATGATTCTTGTCTCTGTCTTTGCATCATATCCATCGATGGCTGAAGCGTTAATTTATTTGAGCTTATTACCTCTTTTTGAAAATTTGAAAAAATGTTAGTTCCATACTCTTGCATGTTTTTATGTAATTATTACTTCAGTTTTCGATAACTGAAAATTATTTTCTAAGAGATGAGGGTATATATGAGTTATTTTTAAAGTTTCATTTAAAAATTTTCTGTTTGCCGTTTAATCACTTCCCCGACTATTTTATGCAGATTTCCGTTGGGGATTATTTTCCGGTGGAGCAATGGCTGCAACAGTCATCTTGGCACCAGTGATGTGGGAAATGTGGATTGTTACCGGTTCAGGGAACGCAAATTTCTATTTTGCCGTCACTTTAACATATTCCATTGCCCAGGTATTGACTTTTTTGCCACATTTCACAGAATCTGTCAAAATTTTATTATTACTAAAAATTGTTAAAGTCGGACATTTTGTAAATTTTGCATATTACATTTGCTAATATTGAGAAAATGAATACTTGCTTTTGTCCTTCAATTAATACATACTCCATATTAATGCCTTATTTATTTTTTATAGATTTTTTTGCTTACCGATCTTCTGTATGGTTATTTACGCCTGAAACTTGTCGAGAGAAGAGGAATAACTGATGAAAGCAAAATAGCAGCTATTTTATTCGAATAAATCTTGCATTTAAAGACGGTCTGTTTTATTGCATCTTGTGATTGCAATGATGCTTTATTTAATCGTACTTCTTCTGCATCAACAATCATTTCAAGACCATCTTTCTCTTTCACTTATTATCGAAATTTTTTTCTGCATAATAATATTTAGAACGTATCAAATTGGATAATGCAAAAAGATTTGTTAAGTACAAGATTTTTTCCTAATCTCAAAGTCAGCATTTAATTTTTCTGGGATAATCTGTCTAATGCGCATATAGCAGAAAGTATATTTATTCAATTAAAATAAGAGCTTAATGATTGGTTTTCTGGGAAGTTTCTATTACTACATGCCAATAAATTTAATTACTCAAGTATTGACGCTCATGTTAAAGTGTCGTTCCTAGCATGACAACACCGATAATGATGCAGCACTGAATTGCAGTGCGGTTAAATAGATACAAATCGAACATCAAATTATGATGCAAAGGCATTCGAATAACTTATGAAAGTGTTAGTTCATTTTAGAATATGACACTGAAGAAAAAAATCTCACATCTGCTTTAATTTTCATTTTTGTAATTATCAGAAATTTGAAATGGATTTCCACAAGGATTTTCACTTTTTTTTAAAAAATGAGCCCTTGACAATCGAAAATTGACAAACTTTAATGAGATGCAAAGAGTAGTAATCTCCATGACGAATTTATACCTACAATTTATACCCGATTCAATAATAGTGCAGTTGCATGTTCTGGAAAATGTTCAATAAGTGAAGATTGTAATTAAATGATTTCTTTTTTAATAACATTACTTTTAATACATTCTTCGATGACGTCTCCAGTAATGAGAAGGGATCAAAAAATGAGATTATTTCATTTGAAATTGCAATTTTTCTTAAAACTTTCCTATTGTAATTTTGTAGGAAGCTCATGAATTTGACAATTTATTAATAAATAGATGATACAAATGATTAGTACACTATAAGAATTGAAGATATTTGCACACGTCTAACCATAGTTAGTTTTGACTGTTTCCAAACCAGCTTGTAGAGATTTTATAAAATGATGAGAATGACGGCGTAGCTTTTATACTTCCTAATTGCTGTTGTTGAGTTCTTGATTCCTTCTTTCTCACATCTGCTACACCAGTTGATAATGGTAGCATATGATCGAGTTTCTGCAAAATTTTGAAAATCTTGGGGAATTTAGATCTTTTCTTGGTGATTAATTGAACCAATGAAAAAACAAGTCAAAAACAGTACATACAAATCAAATTTCATGTAGTTTGCAGTGCCTAAAAAAAATTCTTTTGTAAAATTCTTTCATTTTTTTTTTTGATATTTTGCCTATTGCTTACCGTATTTTTCGTCAAACGTGGGATATGTGGGAGACGCGGTGCATCATTAAGCCTAGGTATAATATCAACAACAGCCGAGAAAGATGCATTTAATGTAAACTCTTTGTTAATTGTAACATCCGAAAGTAAATGTGCAAAAATGATCTGAAAAAAAGAGGACTGTTACATTACTCGGATCTAAGAAAAAATTTATGATACAAACCGTTAACAATCTACTGAGTATTTATTAAAGCTTCAGTGATTTCCGTAACTAATGACAGTACCGCCACAATTTAATCGAAGCTGCTGGAATATATCCCATTCTACTCGATCATATGAGTGAAAAATTCCTTAATTGTTGCGCAATTTCAATTTAAAGGTCAAAATAATATTTTTGAAACAATGAAAAAAAGGTACAAACCGAATGACGTTGGGCCACCATTCGAGCATTTTTTCCAAGTGGGCTAGAGACAAGACTCAAATCAAAAGGATCCAATTTTGCTTCTAAAAGAGGAATTAACGGACGCATGCTACCGTTCGGCAAGATAACATTCAAAAAACGAACATCGAAAAGGCACTGCAAAGTGATCCGAGATGATATCTTTACATTAGAATGAGCTATGACGGAATATACCGAAAGAAGTAGCTGTTCAAGGTGCTTTAAAATATGTGATCGAATATTCCGTGTACATAAGTAACCAATGGAATTGTTGGAGATCTGAAATTTGAAGTTTTGAATTTTCTTTTGAAATAGGTCGTAAACTTATTCTGAAATATATAATGAAACGATAGCCCATCTTTATAAAAAAAACTGCTTAATTTCATTAAACTAACAGATATCAGCCATAAAATTACTATATTATGGATGTTATGATATTTGTCGTAGTTGATATCTTACGCATTCCAGACAATGCAAGAATACTCTTAAAGCCTGTTCTCCAATTAGTAACAGTAAAAGCAATTTAAGCAAACAAAAAATTCTTCCTGAAGTTATCATATGATAAAATTTACCTTCTGGCATAAATCATAAAGAAAAGAATATAAAATTCGACTAATTTGTACAGGAACTTCCACTATGCCAACTTCAGGTAATTCCAATTTTTCAAATTCCTGTAAAACATGAATTAGTTCGTAAACATAGAATAATAAAGAAAACGATATTTGGCAAATTCAAATCCAATAAAAAGTGAAGCGAACAAACCTCACTTTCCCATAAAAACAGTAAAAACAAATCAGAAGATATAAAAAATGAAATTATTTGGAAAAGTTGTATGATTAACTGAAAAACCTGCAAATATGGTATGAAAATGAATGGATCACTATACACTTCGGTTAGCTTTTTCATTTGTTTCTCTTCAGCACAATTTTCAATGATCACATCCAGATAAGCACTACAAAGAAACCAAATATTTTTATGACATTTTCATCGAATTCTTCGGATATTGAAAAAAATAAAATGAAAAAAAAAGATTCCAATCAAATAATTTACTTTTCCTAATACTAGGAGCAGAAATAAAACAGGGTATATATAGAAAGCATATAATAGACGTAACATTCCAATTTAATTTTTGTTTGATCAATACTGTTACAAACTATACTCTATGCGATAAAAATGTTATGAAAATATCATTTCAAAAGAGCATTGAAATTTAGCACTAATCAACAGATATGTAAAATTTTAATATAACAATTTAGAAGTACGTGGATTTAAGAAAGAATTTAAATTAAATGTAATCATACCAAAAAGATTTTTCAGCGCTTCCACATAACATACCCACACATTCCATTATACGTTCTATGTTTTTTGACATAGAAAGAGAGATAGACGAGTTACAAGATTGCATCAAAGCAATATAAACCCTTGCCATACGCAACGCATGATCGGAATGTAAATCAACTGAACTATCATTTGAAGTATTAAATCCTTCCACAACAATGCACAACCTACAGATGAAGATTTTAACGGCAAAATTTCTCTTAATTACGAAAGTTTGATAAAAGAAGCGAAGATCTCTTGAGTTAGGTCAGCATATTCATGGTGATATAAGCGGTGATACATGACACAATTTTTGCTTTTCTGCCGTGGTTAATTGAAGCAGTTAATTAATGTTTGTTATAAATGGGAAAGCGTTTTCTGTTATTGTTTATAACGGTATATTTTGTTTCCTTACCTCTTTAACATTTTCAAAACAACAACAGAAAACTGCTCGCGTAGTTGGCTTACTGTTTGTTCCTTACCAATCTTTTCATACTCGCTGATAGAATTCAACAAAGAATGTAAACCATCATTAAATTCCTTGACAGTACTGAAATAAAATATAATTTCCATTTTTCCAAACCTTTATCTCTGACGTTACTTTAACAACTAAAAAGAATAAACCTTATTAATTCTTGTGAAACGCCAGCAGCAAGAAAAGAATCAAGCTTTGAAGCACGTTTTTTGAACAATGCTGGCGGATGGCATGAAATATTGGGAATTTTGTCTAAAAGACTTTGTTCCAGCACTGATAATTCACCGATGATTAGTTCCTTAAAAACAGTACTAATAAGAACAGAGATACGTCTTTCTAGAGACAAACAGAGATATATTCATAATTAATCATTTTAAATCTATATTTTTAAACATTTATGTTACTTAGATAATGAATTGCTTCACGACAAGATGTCAATGTCGAACTACACAATGGTCCAGTTTGGCACTGGGACACTACAACATCAAATCATTCCAGTTAGACTGCAGAAAAAAATATTCAGCAATTAGATACTTTCAAGAAACAAACAACCTGGAATCTTTCGATAATCAGATTTCCCAGAAATCGCTGATATACTGCTGTACTGTCACCAACCAATGGCCATTTCTAAAAAATGCCAATAATAAGAAGTCGCATTATATCGAGACAACTAACAGCGTTTTATCGTAGAGGTGTGATAGAACGACTATTATGAAAGCTAAATGAAAAATGAAACAAAATCTACATCGCATAATTTAGATCAATTGAGTCAGTATAAAAGAAAGGAAAAAGATTGGAATTGAACTCAAAAAAAAAAAAAAACTTTGAAGATAATATACCTCGGCAAAAGCTTCCAGAAGAACCTTGATAAAAGCAATCACTGAAGATGTATCCTCCATAACATCACATTTCAACTTTACAATATCACTCGAAGCGGAACAAATACTAGAGGTAATATAATATAACATAATTTTAAGAAATATCGTAAAAATTCATGAAAAGATATCCTTCTTAGCACGAAAAAAGAAGTCTTTAATAGTTCAAGATGAGAGGAGGGAATTTCCGAATCTTGAGTTTAAACTTAATTGGGATTAATATTTCAATTTAACATCATTTACCTGCTCAAAAATGAATCGCAGTGCGTGAACAGAGAATTCTCATCGATAGGAGTCAATGCAAGTCGTTTGCAGTGATTATTTGTTTCTACAATTTCTGCTTTGATGTAATTTCCAAAATAAAGCATTTCATCACAGATCATTTTTCCCAGTACTTCTAAAATCACTAAGATTTTGCAAAGCAAAATTAAATACTTATAAAGATGAAAAATTTTTTAGAAATTTTCTCATTCTAGTTTGAGAAACTCTCTCATACAAATTTCGTAAAGAACTTAAAACACATAACTTTATTAAAAATTAAATAACTTATTTCGGAATTCATCAGATTTCGTATAAATTTAAATTATTATTTTTCTTCTGCAATATAAAATTCCTTATATTTGCATACTAGGAATCCAAAGAGGTGTGGATACTGTTTGCAACACTGTAGCTAAATGACCATCAACAAAAATATGTTTCAAACATTCGAAAGTTTGACGAACTTTCCACACCAAATCAATTAACGATATCGAGCTGTTCAACGCTTTTTTGATAGTTGCCTGAAACAATGAATTTCCGATGAAGAACTCAACTTTTTTATCTTTTACAATAAAAATACCTGAAAGTTTAAAAATATAAGGCTACTTTTCGAATTCACACAAAACTTTTTTCCTCTGCAACAATATGCCATAAATCTAAAAAAAGCAATTTCATTTTCACACATCACTTTGTTATACTTCATGTTCTACAAAATACAATATTTTCTCTCTGTTTATTATCGGAAAGATCTACACTCTATATGTGAAGACTATAGTTAGTTAGCAAACCTCGAGCAAAAGTGAAAAAAGACAACTGATCAGATAGATATCAAAAGAAGCAGTACAACTGACCATTTTTTGCTGAATAAAGATATCCAATAAATCCTTGCTTGAACAATTTTTAAGAATTGCAATTGCTACTATTTGATTTAAGGTTTCATTTGCGGTAGGAAGTGCTCCTAAACTATTGACAAATTCATCTTCAAGCTTCAATCGCATCTGTATAAGTTTCGGTGACATCTGATGAACCAGATGTGAAAATTTCTTCGAACAAATAATATCGGTAGACAAATTATGATGAAGCTTTTCAATAAGCACTAGAATAAATGCATCTGACAGTGTATCACCTCCACCGATCTGAAAAAATGAAATGCTAGCGCACAGGATGAAATCTTCAAACTACTTCTGAATTATTCTTTGCAACTACATGAACTATTTGGATGTACCAATGATTTGATACTACTAGGATACGTATTCTATAACAAGTCTTCAGGATACTCGTCATCTATACCAAACATTGAATCAAGAAATGTTTGGTATAGATGAGAAAAAAAAATGAAGAGTAATGAAGAGTAATGAAGAGTATAGATGAAGAGTATCCTGAAGAGCTGTTATATATATAAAAGTTGTGAATTAACAAAGTTATAAAAATATAACGATAAAAGGTTTCATACAAATGAAATGTTCGAAATAATACATATTTTACACCAAAATATGGAATATATGAATAATCGATCGCAGAGCATGCAATGAAGCATTCAGTTCTCGACTGCGATAAAAAATTATCCAAACGTGAATCGAAATACATGAATACATATAAACTATGTAAAAATAAGAGAAAACGAAAATAATTTTACCAGCAAGTATAACTTCGATAGTGCTAATATTCTACAAAGCCTTGCATTTGATACGGAACGTTCGGTAGTAAACGAAAGATCAGTTCCAGCACTTCGAACAACATGAACACATTGCACCAATGAATTAGCGATCTCCATTATATGACGAACTGAACTGGATGCATCGAGCACATCTCGATAACGACGACCTACCATCTGTCGCATTTCTTCCTTTTTCTCTTCCACTTCCACGCTGAATTTTTTGAAAGTTATATTAAAAGTAATTATGCAAATAAAATAAAAATTTTACGATAGTGAAGAAGATGTATGCAACATTATCTTACTAAAAACGAACTCTGAGTAATTGTAATATTATCTGTAATAAAAGTTAATAGTGAATCATCATTATGAAAATTGAAAAACTTTGGAACGAAAGAGAAAATCTTTTGCAATAATTGAAGCAACAATCAAAATGCTGTTGTGATTAAATCATCATGTAATGCAACAGCCAAACAAAACCTGTTCTCTTGATATCCAACATTTTAAGAAATCCTTACCAAAGTTTGGAATGTATATCCTGTAATTGATCAATTGATAAATCTTGCATTAAACGTTCAACGTCCATTTTGCTATTATCCCTCTGCTTCACTTTCTTGCTTCTCAGTCGATTCTGAAAATTTAACTTTTCAGAAATTTAACTCCTCTGAGAGACTCAACGATCCAGGAATTACACAAATATTAGTAAAGAAAAAAAGATATTTAATATTCACAGCTATCCTTTCTTACTTAAAATAATTTACTTAAGCAAACTTAACATGTGTAATTCAAAATTCCCGAATTAATAAAACACATAATTAAAACCCTGTATACTTTAAACCTCTTCTGACATAATTTTTTAATTTTAATTAAATTAAATTTGTCGAATCCCTCTATTAACAAATCAGATGCATAATTTCAATAATGCACTCATAACAGTTTATCACTTGAAAGCTTTACAAATGCAGAATCGCTTCATCCTAAAAGCAGCAGCGTAATTTTTGGCTTGTTTTAATGGGAAATTTCAACTAATTTTGCCAAGATAGAAGTTCGAGTCTTGAAACCAATTAAATTCAATTTGGGAAATTGAACTGTTACACTTTGCCGACGGTGTTTTATCAATAGTATTTAACATAAAAGATAAAATCGACTGCAGTAAACTTCATTCCGCATTTCAACATGTTATAGTAGATATGCTGATTTTATTGTAGCACCTTACAACACTGATTGGTAGTAATCAAAAACAACATCATTCAGGACAATAATGTTCCAACAAATTATTCTTTAAAAAGTTAAAACAGGAATATTTTGATAGTGATAAACATTAAATATGTTAACATTCAAGAAAAGAACAACAATTAATCTACTGATTTATCCAAAAATACAAAATGGATTGTTTCATGAGAAGGATAAATATGAAATATGCATACATGAACGATGTTCAACAAGTCAGGATAGTAAAACTCAAGCAAAACCTGTAGATCCATTTTTCAATGTCCAACTTCACCAACTTTACCAGAAACCTGAAAGGACAAAATAGAAGGATGAATAAGGATGATTACTGCATACGTGCTACAAATGCAATTATAGTGAAACAAACGTAATAGTGAGACAGACATTCCTGTTTTATGCTTAGCTATTTAAAAAGTTACGTGCTTTTTTTTGCTTGAAGAAAAAGTTTGCAATAATTTCAAAGAAATTTAGATTGAAATTTTGAAGGGAATTTCTAATCTATTATATTGAAATCTGATTGAAAATTTGAGATATAATGAACTAACTCGCTTAAAATCTTGCATATTTGTTGCGGAAAGTGGCGTTCCATAGAGACGAAGGGCTTCGATTATTGTATTTTCAGTCCCGCCCTGATTATCTTCCACAAACAGCTGTATGTTTTTTACGCTTTGAAACTTCACGTAACGTAGATTACATAATTCTCCTTCGATCACCTAAAAATTCAAGCTTTCTAAAAATGTTTTAGATAAACTGCTTGAGCTATTAATAAATTGCACAAAGAATATTCTTTCATCATTTATGTCAGGGAATAGCTTCTTTGCTGCAATGCAATAGCTAAAATTATATTCATCAGATATACCTTTTCGGAAAACGAGATGGTTTGCACACTTTCAGCACTTCCTGCTCGATCGAAATCAAGGATATTTGCAAGATTAGTAAAAATTTTGACCGTTTTTGGTGCTGATGGACCACTGCCCTTCAAATAAATGGAATGGATTTTTACTGGCTGATTAAACGGAAGTGATATAATAAGTTGAGGATCGCAATCGGATGTAAGCATGCCTTCACCATTGAGTAGACTCCTAAAAGACGGAAATTATCATCAAAAAACAAACATTTTATGGCTTTCATATATCCTAAACTATGCATATTCCTGACACTTCACTACATTTCACATCACTACGAATGCACTATCTTTTATTAAAATGTATTACTGAGAGGTGAAATAAATAGCTCAAGAAATTTCAAGAATATCTTACGGAAGTTAAGATCACTTTTACACAAACCTCAATGTTGCATTATCATCCTCATTTAAGCATTCCACTTGTGTTTTATCCACAAAGGTTATGAGATCAGTTTGTCCCACAACCGGGCTATCCTCTTTTGGTGCATTTTCCGACCACTTTTTCACCAGAGTTTCTACTGCAACTGGATCACCACCACACAGAACATCGACTTTCACCCTGTATTCAAATTTTCTTAGAAAAGGAAAACCATATAACTTAGTTTTTCTATCTTTTCATATTAACAATTATATTTTTAAATCATTACTTGACTTTTAGTTTTATTTTTTCATCTTGATTTTTAGTTATTTTTATTAGTAAGCAATTAGCGTTTGAAAGAAAAAAAGAAAAACAAGATCTTAATAGAATTTATCATTTTAAATTGAAGGAGACAAATTTTAAATTTTATAAATAATTACACTACCTATTCATATATACAATGAATGTAGGCATTGCAGTAACTCCTTGTAGTGTCGATAGATCTTTTGCCTTATCAACGTCCACTTTTACAAATACAACATTTAAATACTGATTGGAAAGTTGCTCAAATAATGGTGCTATTCGCCGACATGGTCCACACCTTTAACAATATCAGTAACATTCCACATTAACAAAACGACAGAATTTTATATAGAACTTATTCTGAAGGAACAAAATCAGTCATTAAAAAAAAAAACCACTCAGTAAAACAAAAATAAAAAGTATGATAACGATATTCTTTGAATTTGAAAGATGCCTTTCCTTTTTAATAAAAATAATATCAAAAAGCTTAACCTTTCTTATCGAAAGTTTTAAAGTTTCTCCTCTTAATGAAAAAAAAAGTTATTACATCTAAAATTTGAAATAATAATCATCATTGAACACTAAATAATTAACCAGATTGCATAAAAATCAACAATAACAGGTTTAGCATTAGCATTTGCCAAAAATCCATGAAATTCTGCATCCGAATTACAGCGATGAACAACCATAACTGCTTTTAAAAGAGCGAAATTCCAACTCACAGTTGATTTCCAATCTCAGCTATAATTTTATTTTAAAAAAATTAACAAATCGAATTTTCCTCAATTACTCGATTCTTTTTTTTGATCAAAATTAAATAAATTTTTATTTAATCAAAAATCCATGCTTCAATTTGAACATTTTGCGACATTCAACTAAACGAGTAATTGTATTTGTTTGGCACATTTATGCGAATATTATCTCAATATCTCATTAGCCATTGACAGGTGTTTAAAGAAAAAAAAAAAAAAAATCCATTAGACGTGTAAATGTTGGTGAATTAAACCAAGAATAGTTTAACAATCTGTCAACAACAAATGTACTTGATGAATTTTATTTTTCCCTCTTTTCATAATTTTAATCACATGCAAACATGCATTATGATAATAAAAAATACAAATGAAAGGATAATTCAATTGATGTGTAAACAATACCAATTAAAAATCCAATTAAGTATTTTTTGCCTGAACAATGATAAGAGATTATTTTATCACATATTTCGCCATTTCCGCTGTAATATTATTTTTCATTAAACAAATTTAACTATCAATTTCTTTTTTAGTTTTGGCGGAGCAATATGAAATGAGGAATATGGCTGAACAAGAGTAGAACTAGCATACATATTAAGGAAGAAATCGTGCAACCATAAGCAAAAGGTGAAAATATACAGAAAATCCAAATATTTGCCGAAAAAAAGCGACAATTAAAAATCTATGAAAAAATAGACAACGATCTGTTCCATTTTCTCTTCACAATTCTCATCCAACCATTGTGTGATTCTTGCAGAGAAAACTTCCAGCTAATTCGTTCTCCGAAAAAATAACGCATCTTCAAACAGTTTTTGATTTCCTATATCAACGTGTTCATTCAAATGAGACTCTAAACAAAATTCGAACTTCCAAATAAAGTTTTCTACAACAAAAATTTCACAAGATTTTTTGAAATTTCAAAGAGAGCAAACGAACATTTTTGTCACAGTAAAACAAATGTGACACAGAAATTTCTAAGTACAAGACAAAAAAATATGAAAGATGGTCGAAGATCACTATTACAAATTTTTACATATTGCATAATTAAATAAATCATATCAAAAATCATACAAATTTATAAAAATAAAAAACCGTGTATAATTAAATCCGGAATGAAATACAAAAGAAATGCACAATTTTTAGAACAGAGCTTAAAAACGAAGCATCAGTATTAACAATCTGTTTACATTTTACGAAATTTCAAAATTGAACATGCAAATCAGTCATAAAAATGTCGTGATGCGAAAACACTTCAAAACGAAGACAATAATTGCTTTCAAATTATTAAATATCTCTAATAAAATTTAAAAAAGTTCCGTTTTTGATTCAAGGATGACAACACGCACAAGCCATTTTAATCACAAACCTACTAGGATTATAGAGAATGAACGAGAGTTATACCAAATTTGACGGTCAAGATGAACAAGGTACAATCTGCTTATTGTGGTCATCCAATACATTAATTTTGTTTAGCCAACGAACATCAACATAACGGATAAAAGTGAAAACATCAGGCGCCCGGATTTCAGATATCAAAAGCGCTAAAATTTTAAAAATTTAAAAGGATTTATGACTGAAAATTGCATTGAAAGTCTTGCAAATTTTTTTTGAAAAATGGTATGAAATGTTACTTTTCGGCTTTTAAAATAAAT
>JBAMDO010000235.1:0-90756 GCA_037074765.1 Mansonella perstans | reverse complement strand
TATAATTCAACGAATAAATTTTAAAATAAGTGAAAAAAGCCTAAAAAAAACTAAGCCTAAGAACTGAAAAAATTGTTTTCACCTGAAAAATGATTGTGGAAATATTTTTCATAAATATTGCTGAATGATGTATGGACAACAACAAGGATCGTGAACCCATTTGAATAATGTTTAGTTCACCAACAATAATTGTAGCAAAAAGTGAGGTCGCAATGATGGAACTCGCATATGCTCACCACGCCAGTGGTATCTTTTTGAGTTCAACCAAGCTACATATTGATCAATTCTCGGAAAGTCCAATAAACGAAAATAATTTCTGAAAATCTATGCATAACTTAAATCTTTTAAAAATTATCCAGAACTTGAAAAAGAATTGGAAAATATATCTACCAGTCTAGGATGCCATTAATAGAAGTTCAAGAGGCTATATAGTCATAATTTAGTTTATTTATTTCAGTTCATTAAACTTCATGCTCTATGAGTATTCATACAAAAAATGATGAATCGCCCTTGAATCAAAATAACACTTTAATCGGTCTTTTTAAATCATCTCTTGGCAACATTTTGTAATGGAAATAAATTTTTTAAAGTAATGTATGACAAAGAAATATCAGAAATACATGACAAATTCCTGTTTCAATTTTCGCTGATTAAAAATTTCAATTAATTTATAATTCATGATTTTCCGAGAATAGATAGAAACACAAATAATCGATAATATTCAAAGATAAGCCGAGCTTTATTTTCCAGTGGTTCATTATTTTAATGGAATATTGACTAAAGATGGAAAATGAAAAAGATATACTAGTAAAGTCTCATTTTATGGTTCCAATATAACGTGTTATTATTTCAGAATATAACAAATTTCGCCTATACTTCTTTTTAATGGAAAAGATTGCTGGAAATAAAGAGCAGAAAGGGGCCATCACTGGAAAAATGTAATGTGACTGCAATTAATTTTAGCATATGATTATGCTGTTGCTTTTTGATTCGACATCAACCTATAAAGTGAACTTAATTCATTTACTTTTCGCAAACAACAGATCTAGCTCATGTCGGCAGCTTTTATCCTCCTAAAAATGATTCAAAGTGTTCTGTTCATTCCTTTTCTGCTCATTTTCTACCATTTATGGATGATTTTGATTGTTTTGAATTTCACAATGAACTCTATTCTAACAGAATTTGGTACGACAAACAGCCAACATTTTTCGGATATTTGTGCAGTGGGGAAGTGTTCCTTTCATTGTATATCTAGGTAAATTTTTTGAAATTTTGATTTTTGAGAAATTTTATTTAAGCAATTTAGAAAATGAAATTTGCGTGGATAATATCAGTATAGGATAACCTAGTGATACGTACAAACGAAATTGGAACAAGTTTTTATTTAAAAAAACATTTGGATTTTTATATCAAACTTTGCTAATTTAAAATGATAATGGCGTGAAGTTGAGTAGCTTTTGTCTTTTAAAAGTGATTAATCACAAACTTATAGGATTTCGCCATGGAGCTGATCCACAACCCAACGGTGAGATAGTGCCATTGTCACTGACTGGTCTTTTGTATGGATGAACTCCTAACACAAACTATTTGACCCATTTCTGATTGGATAGAAAGCTATTTTTGCGAGAGTTTTCATTGTTGAAGATATAATTTGTTCAGTTTGTTATAAATTTATCAAAAGAAAATTTTCTGTTTTTTTTAATAAAAAATATTGTTTATACAACAGATTCTTTTAAAATAATGTGAGGAAATGGAAACGTTAAGATTTCGATCATAGTAGAAATCATTGGAACAAGCCTTCTCAGACTTTTCGTCACACGTAAAGGTATAAGTTATTGTAATGGTATTAATTATATTACAGTGTAGCACAAATATTGCAGTGCCACAGTGTAATATCTATCTATCTATCTATATATATATATAGAAATATTGATACTATATTGCAATAGTTACAGAAACTAAAGAATAAGAAGGATTAAAGTGGAGATCAGAGCAAGTTTCGGAATGACACAAAACCTGAATAAAAAAGTTGCAAATAACATATTTTTGCAATTATAAGTGTTGAGAGGTAGACGAGAAACTGCGAGCGGATTCACAAATTTTGTTAAAAAATTTTGATGCGTAGCGAAGTAATGAAGAACTGCATTCCCGAATTAATTGTAGGAAGACTATTTAGGTTGAGAAGGGCGATATCTGTTACTTTTAACGCTATTAAAAAATTAGATGTGATCTGTTACATTTCCACTGATTAGGAAGAAGTTTTGGATACATGCAGTCGAATGAATACTTCGGGATGTCGGATTTTTCGATGTGGAAGCAAAGTTTCTAAACAAGGTAGAATGCGTTCGCAAGGATTCGAGCTAGCTAATTTTCGTAATTGTTGCGCGTCATGAAGATGGTTTCTATGAAAACTGACGAAATTTGAAGCAACCTGGTTCTTTCGTACAGTTTCACATTTATTTGTAATACTAGAGCACGTGTTTTTTACATGTGAAACTGGCAAAATATTGAACGTTAAATTTTGTGAAAAGCATCCTTGTTAATTGAGCTTTCAATTAACGAACACCGCAAAATAAGCTTGTCTAGCAAAAAAAATAAGCTATTTTAAAGCATTTCATTTATGATATTGGGACTTCTATCTCCATTTGTTCTACTCGCTAATCCGCCTGAACCGACCAATTTCTTCACACAAGAAAGCATAAGGTAGTAAATAAAAAATAGTGAAAAAATAATAGAAAAACCTTTGTGATATAAAAGCTGTATAGGAAAGGAGGAAATGTGATGATAATGATCGCGAATTTCATAACTCAATAAATTAAAATGTAAATAAACGTTAATAACATTGTGAAGCATTCAACTAAAGTTACATTCTTAGATTTATTTCCATGTTCTTTGTTATCATGTAAATTCACATCCTTTCTATTCATACAAGGAAAATGCTTTATTAGCAGCAACTTAAGGTATTTATCTACTACACCAAAGGATTTGTATTACTGTCAATCCTCTTTTTTACAGTAAGCTAACAAAGCAGCAGCTACTGTGCTATACTACCATACAAAGGGTCATTGTTTTAAGCAATTAATTCCCCCTCTTCACCACTATAAACTGTCAATCTTTCCACCAATAACATCTTTGTTTATTTATTCTGATAAGTACTTTGGTATCGCTTCGAAGATGCCGCTGTTGTAAATCATCTATTGTCAATCATAATTAATTCCCGCTTTTATCACTTTGACTTTATGATCTTTGTATTAAGCTTTTAATCCCGCCTTTTCTACGACTATATATAGACTGTCGATTTTACAACCGCACATTCATTGGTTTTCTCATTTACTTACTTACTCACTTATGTCCTTATCCAATTATTCTACTAAAGGTTTAATTACTCAAGTTTGAGTGTTCCGGCAACTCAATCCAATCACACAAACTTTATCCAAACCACAATCAATTCAACCCAATACAACGCTCCCTGATCTGGTACAAAAAAGATAAACCGCTCAATTAAATCATGAATAAATTTTGGTTGTTTCTCATCATAGACTCTTGAGTAAATGAGAATCATAAGTTCAATTTCTTTATTTTTCTCAAAAATTTGGGACGACAGTTTATTGTCCAGAAAAGGAGTAGGTAAAGATATGGTGAAACGAGAGAGAGAGAGAGAGAATTGGACGAGAGGGACAGAGGAGAAAGAATTATTCTGGTCGTTTTTGTTTTTTATTTGTTGTATCTGTAATTTGCCAATGTTTTAAAAGCCTTTACAGCAGCTATTTCGGGAGAATGACATTTTAACGTTGCCGTGAGAAACGTTTTTCATTGCATAATGGGCTAATTTTCATTGCAGGGCTGAGTCCAAACAACCAAAATACAGCCTCTTTCGATAACAGTAACATATCCAGCAGGCGCTGAATCCCAACAACCAAAATACAGGAAGAGGCAGCAAATTTGTATCCAACAACCAAAATACAGCCTGAATCCCAACAACCAAAATACAGGAAGAGCTAGCAAATTTGTACCCAACAACCAAAATACAGCCTGAATCCCAACAACCAAAATACAGCAAGAGCCAGCAAATTTGTACCAACAACCAAAATACAGCCTGAATCCCAACAACCAAAATACAGCAAGAGCCAGCAAATTTGTATCCAACAACCAAAATACAGCCTGAATCCCAACAACCAAAATACAGGAAGAGCTAGCAAATTTGTAATCCCAACAACCAAAATACAGGAAGAGCTAGCAAATTTGTACCCAACAACCAAAATACAGGAAGAGCTAGCAAATTTGTACCCAACAACCAAAATACAGCCTGAATCCCAACAACCAAAATACAGGAAGAGCTAGCAAATTTGTACCCAACAACCAAAATACAGCCTGAATCCCAACAACCAAAATACAGCAAGAGCTAGCAAATTTGTATCCAACAACCAAAATACAGCCTGAATCCCAACAACCAAAATACAGAAGAGCAGCAAATGATCAACAACCAAAATACATGAATCCAACAACAAAATACAGAAGAGCTAGCAAATTGTACCAACAACCAAAATACAGAAGAGCTAGCAAATTTGTACCCAACAACCAAAATACAGCCTGAATCCCAACAACCAAAATACAGCAAGAGCTAGCAAATTTGTATCCAACAACCAAAATACAGCCTGAATCCCAACAACCAAAATACAGCCTCTTTCAGCAGGAGGGACAAGATCCAGCAAATTTGTACTTGGGAGATTAGCCAGCCAGCAAATTTGTACTTGGGAGATTAGCCAGGAGATTAGCCAGATTAGCCAGAAAGAGATTTACAAAAATTGCTGGAAAGTAATGGCTCAACAATCAACACAAGGGTATTGAAGGATGGGGGTAGAAATGTCGGGATCTCTCCAATGGATAAGAACAAATATGTGCAGAAATGATCAAAAAGTAATTACTCAACTGTTAAGTGATCAATTAGTTTTCAATTGATTCAGTTCATGTTGGAATGTTTTTGTAAAATGATTTTTTTACAGGAAATGAATGGAAAAAAAATTATGCCGGGTTGCAAAAGTCGATCTTTGTAAAATCTACCTGGATTGTACAGTAGCAAGATGGGATATTTCTCTAGCTTCCTCACGTGATTTTAGATCACGTTTTGTTGCAAGGTACTAATTGTTGGCCGGTAAGTGCAAGAAATTTGGTGTTTGAACTGGTGCATCATTGAATTTCGATAAAATTTCCTTGTCAATTTTTGTAGTATTGTGTTCTGTCCCATACCATTTTTGTTTTATATTATTCTCTTTCCCAGTGTATTCTTGTGAAATTACAGTATAAAACATATTTTCGGATTTTATTTCGCCGATAAATCCTTTTATTAAATCTTGGTTGTAAACGTCCATTTTATAATCCGCTCAGATTACATCTTCGAACAGTATACGTTGTAATTCGGATGAAACATGCGTAACATAATTCAATGGATTTTCTTTGTCCTTAAAACGAAATTTTAATTTCTTGTAACTGCTACAATTCATCAAAAATCCATTTCAATTGGCCAGCATCCTTCACTAAACCCACTTCATTGAACACCAGTTTAACAATGTATCGGTATGTAGCAAACCTTCTTCGCTTAGATCTACTGACACGCTAAAGTTACCGAAACTAACCCAACCGCGTTTTTTGAGTTCAGATAATAATGATCCAGGACCTTCATGACCTATCAAGTGTGATATATAATGTGCGGGCCAAGATTCATCTATTACTCGACAAAACCATATCATTAAATAAAGAGATGGTACAAAAAAATATGCAGAAATGGACGAGTTACTGCTTACTCATCCGAACAATAAAAAGTAAAATATCATTTTGATTCATTAAATTATTTTTAAAATTATTGCGAAAGTAAAACCTTTAAAATTTTGTTGTGATTTCATTTGTCAATGGTTTTCAAGGATAATTATCTATTTATTCAAACTTCTAATTTTATAGTATAAATTAATTTTACATAAATACATATCAACAGCTCCAAATATAAGATGCGAAATACATTCTGCAATCACAAATCAGATAAGTGTGGAAATAAATATTTCGAGACGACTGTCGTCCAAGTCAAACCAAAAAACAAATTGTCTTTAATTATGTATATTTAATGAGTATTTAATTAGTACCTGTATCTAATTATGTATATTTAATTAGTACAATGTAATACTCTAGTGATAATATACAAGAAAGGGTTGAATAAGTTTGAAAATTTCTACATTACTCCCTGATCTTCCTTATAAATAATCGATAGTTTTTTTTTTTCGATAAAATAAGAAATAACAGACATTTGAATAATTAATGAAGCATATCTGAAAACTTTCTATTGCATTGTACAATGAAACACATCTATGCTAGCTAATATCAATTAAAGCATTTTTAAATTGGTTTAAGTTGCATAATTGCATGACGGTCCAGTGGTGTAGTGGTTATCACATCTGCTTTACACGCAGAAGGCCGGCGGTTCGATCCCGCCCTGGATCAACAGCGTTTTACTGAATGAGCTACCATTTTTTGATCGACTGCTTATTTAATTGTAATTATAGATAGAAGTAAGCAGTTTGATTAATAAGAAGTGAAATACATCCTTATCAGTGAGAAATGAATATAAACCATTTTAATTGTGAGATACAAAGTCCGTTTGAACTATATGTGATTTGCATAAGTATTTTAATGTTAAATAGATATTTAATGGAAGTTATTTCAAAGAAATGAAGGTCATCACAATTCATTTATATTCTTTTTCCTATAAGTTCTAATTTTCTAGAAACTTAACTTCAGCGAACAAAAATGAAGTACAAGTCATGTATGCTTTTTTTTTTTCGCAATTTCTAATTTTAACGAATGCCTAGATTGGATTACTTTACAAGTATTTCAAGATAGCTATAAATCATGCAATAAAAATTTTATGATTTCCAAGTAAACTACAAGCATAAATACATTTTTCAGAGATAGGATAATTCAATTTTAGTAAAATTCAACTGATTCGTAAAATTACCATTTTTAATATTTCAAATAAATTTTACAAGTTTTACATTCAGTCTTTTGTATTGTACTATATTGAAGTTATAAATTTGAGAAATATGTTTAATCGATAAATCGAATAATTCTTACTGTCTTGCAAAATCCTCCTATTGCATGTTTCTAATATTTAATTAAAGGAGCAGAAAATTTTAGCAGTGAGAAATTTTTTGATGAAGAAAGGGTAAATTTTGAAGTCATTGTTATATTCAACTAGTAGTATTGAATGTAACAAAAGATCAATGAGATTTTGTAAATCACATGGAAAAGTGCTAATAATTTGGCATTGCTCCGCGATTTTTGCCTCACTAATATAAAATAATTTGATATCCTTGCAGCTTTGCATATATTTTTGAAATAGTTAAGACATAAGAATTAGGGCAAATATGCTAGGTTATGTATGACAGCCTATAATCTTTCAGAATATTCCTATCTGAATTCTTTATCCATACTCATCCATTCATCTATAACAACAATCATGAGGTTTTTCACATTCAACTAAATTTAAAACTACTTTCAATCAACATCTTAATTTAATTTAATAGTAAGTTTTAACACATATAAGTAGAAATAGTAAAGAGATTTCAGACTCAATCTATGTCAGAAGGCTCGACTTTACATTTAAATCGAAAAAAATGTAGCAGTCATCTTTTTCATTTCTCACACTCGAAGAAATTTAAAAATATCGAAAAAGAAATGAATTTAATTCTCAAAACTTAGCGCATGACTACTAAGAAATATTGGGGAAATCGTGCAATAATGTTTTGAATAAATTTACAAACGGTAACTTGAAAAAAAAAATATTGCACAGCTTCTGAATTCACTAACACCAAACAGCAACAATAAACTGATGGTAGACAAACCATGTCTACAGGAAATGCAATGAAAATCTATGTAATAAATCCTACGAACTCATTAAAAAAAGTTTAATAGCCACGCATCCAATTAGTTCCGAAGTTTTTTTTCAGACACATGGGATGTTATCTGAAGAAACATTCATTTGGAAGAAAATGGCTGTAAAGAATTGCACTGGTAGCAATAAACGAAAAATTGAGCATTATTTAAAAAATCGCTTTATGTCCTTAAAACTTGGAACGATCTGATACAACAATCTACGTGCAATTCCACGGAATCCACCTTTTTTGCATAAAGAATCAATTCCTTTTATGAAATTTTTAAAGAAATATTATTCAATTCCTGAATCACTTAAAACAATGTATCATCTATATCAGTAAACCAAAGGCCCAGTTTCGAAAAGCATTGATATGTCCGAAAAATTCGAGTGGATACTGTAGAACTATAAGTCATACAAGCCTTTCACACTATATCAAGATTAAAATATTTAATATTTAAAAGATAACGAAATATTAGTACAAAAAATTACATTAAAAGCCATTGCTTAAAATAAAAAAAGATTCAACAGAAATCAGATAAAAATGAAATGACAATAAAACGGAAGAAGCACGTTAATTCGACAAATCGTTTACACTTAGGACAATTTTTAATGATAAAAATTGTTTCTTCCTCCTTAGTGAATCGTATGAAAAAAAAAGAACATTGAAGATTAGGACGAAATTATGAACTAGCATATAACGAGGCAAATAAATGGCTTAATAATTTTATGAACACAAAAATGAAATAAATCATTGAAAAACCATAAATGGTTAAAAAAAAATAAACAATAACCTGTCGTGATAATAAACCATAATTTTATACCCATTCCACCTATACACCAACACCCACTTTCATTTTCATAATTTTCTTAGCAATATATTAAGTACAGTTTACCACAAGAAAATGAAAAATCGGTACTCAAGTAATAGGGATTTCAAGAGGACTAAATTACTTTCTTAAAAAATAAATTCAAGATTTTCGAGTCGATTATTCATATGAAGTGTAGCGAGTATGTATTAATTGCAGCAAGCACTGAATCAAAAAATAGATATTCTACGTGAGGTGATGATATCTAAAAATAAATTTCATAATTCAAACAAATAAGAACTGTTCTTTATGAATAGTGATGAAACTTCAAATGTCGGAGATTTGAACCAGTTCTTCATCAGTTACTTCAGAAACTCCTGGTTCTTCAGTCGCTGTTGATTCAGCCGATCTCAGTTCTTCTATACACTGCATGACGGCACAACGCACAAGTTCGCGTTGCTCCGGAGGAAATGCTAGAATGGATGAGGCGACAGTGCGGCTAAACTGTTCATCATCTATGTCTTGTCGTCTTTTTTCCCCTCCAGTCAGTAAATTTGGATTCTCCATCGATCCATTCACCTCCTGAAATATATAGAAATATTACTTCAAAAGATGCACTTTGTATTGAGAGGTGTCCCTCCATAAGCTCTGTAGGAATATTACTTTAAAAGATGCATCTAATATTGAGAGGTGTCACTCCATAAGATATGAAATTATTCTACTTTGATACTATATCAGCATTGTGGGATTATTGACTTCACTTCAAAGCAATCCTATTCATACATTTTTTTGGTCACACAGCATCTTGACATAATAAAATATCAAAATCATACCAAATTTGTATCTTCATAATGTTCAAGCTCATTGTTACCGTTTCTAGAGGATGGCTGGGCTAATTCAGAATCAGAAATGCTGCGCTTCAGACGTGAAGGTACAGCAGCTTCACCACCTCTATTTTCCATGGAAGGCAATTCGCTGAAAAGTGATTAGGCCTAAAGATAAATTAAATAGAACAATTTCTATTTTTTTTGAAGTAGAGTGAGCAATGAAAAAGCAAACTGTAATTGATGGAATTACTTATTGACAAATGTACTTCCATCACTCGATTTTGAAATGATTTCCTCAAACGAATTTTCGTCCTGCACATATACCACGTCGACAAATTCATCTCCATCAGCGTAACTGAAACTCAAACAAGAATTTAAATAATTAAGAACAGAATATAGAAATTAAATTCTCTTCAATTACTACAGCAAAGTAAAACTAATCAGTAGATGTAAGACATAAAAAAATGTAAATTATCGGCCATATACTTACGATCCATCTTCTCGAATGAATACTTCGCCAGCATAAGATGGACCTCCTTCATCTGCATAACTGTTGTAGGCTATCACTTTTCCTTTATCTACACAATGCTGTTCAACTGCATATTGCTGTTCTTAAACAATATGGTAAGATCATATGCATTAAAAATCATTTACTATAAAAATTTGAACAGTTTATAACAAGTTTTCACATCGCTGATGCGACAAGCCATCTTCTTACTGGTCCTTTTTCTATCTTCATCTACAGAAATTTTCGATTAACTTTCCTTAAAATAAAAGTTATATGAATGAAAAAGTCCTAAACAGTTTTAAAAAATTCGCAAGAATTAGCATATTAATGTAAATCTAGCAACCATTGTCATACCATCATAATCATCGAAATCTTCTTCATCAACCTCTTCCACCCATGCGCTATCATCATCAATATCGAAGCCATCATCACCTCTCGGTTTTCCAGCAATTGCTGTAACACGTTTTGTTACCGGCCTGATAATTCCTTCAATCAAATTATCGTGCATTTTGCGTAAATGACGCAGCATTGCCCTCGTTGAACCCAACTTACGCACCATGACCTGGAATTAGAAGGGCATTCATCAAAAATTGCTCGCACAAAAGGAAAGCTAGAACTAAATGTTAGAAGCTTATAAACTTCCGAACTCGTTTGTGAAGCAATCCTTTGCAAGCCTTCATCAAACGAAACAAAGTACGCTACCATCGCAAGAATGACGAAGTCCAAAAAACAAAAAGAGATCCTTCACTACGTCCAAAAAAACTTGATACGAAAACTTACCATACCACAAATTCTACATTTTGCTTTTGATTCACCATCTTCGTCAAATTTCTCACAAAATAACCAAACTTTTGATTTTGCCTTAGCAAGTGGGTCATCCGCAGCTTCCTCCTCGTGCCTGAAATCAAAAAGACATTCATAATAAATTTCTTCTATGGATATTCTTATATCGGTGGTACTCTTCTTACTATCTAAGTGTTGTTTTTCTTTTATTTTGACATAAAAAAGGCATTTTATTAGGGAAAAGACATCGTCACAATGTAATGAAACTTTGATCAGGAGTTTGCAACCAGTTTCATTTTATTAAGAGTAAACAAAACTCCTGACAAGATGTAATGAGAAAATAAAGCAATGGGATAAAGAAATAAAAAACAAAAATACGAAACACACACAAATCGAATGAAGAATAGCACTAAAATAAAAAGAATGTTTAAAGCAACCTCAAGGCTTCTTGTCTAATTGACTCTTCCACATCTTTGTCCCAGTGCTTTGGCTCATCAATTCTTTTCCGTCTAACAATCTTGTCCTTTTTCGGCATTCCCAAGCATCTTAGCGAATGAGAAATCAAAGTTATATTGCTACTAGGCACAGTCGTTGTACTGTAAATACTATCACAATTTTAGACATTGTGAATCCTCTCCATTTATCTCCAATAAACGATATAGTGAAAATTTTCTAGAGCTATAAAATTTTCAGTGCTTTCAACTCAATATTTACTTTTTAGCCTTAACTATTTCAGAAACGAATGCTGAAAATCAGTCAGTGAGTGGACTATTACCCAACACGCGATTTCTTCAAGTCAAGTTTGGATGACATGGGCGCTGGCGAATAGCTTTTCCGTTTAGGCGCACGAGTTGATCGACGTAATGAAGGACTGGTTGCTAAAATTGTAGTCAAAAATCAGTCTCAAGTTTTAATTCCAAAAAGAACTTCCCATTGTATTTTAGCTATGTTAATTAAATCATCAACTATTTACTCACTTTAAAATTCTGCCATCTAAATTGCAAAATAGCAGCCTACGTTCGTAGACAAGAAAGAGCATGTGGGAAAATGAAACCTTCTAAGAGTAACTAAATAAAACGAGTAAAAGCATAAATAATAATTAAAATCATAAGGTAACTACATAA
Source organism: Mansonella perstans (assembly GCA_037074765.1). Taxonomy (NCBI): domain Eukaryota; kingdom Metazoa; phylum Nematoda; class Chromadorea; order Rhabditida; family Onchocercidae; genus Mansonella; species Mansonella perstans. The sequence continues at coordinate 78,787 of JBAMDO010000235.1, read as the reverse complement.
AACCAAGTTATGGCCAGTTCTTATTCTTTTTCCTCAATTAATAACAATTTTTACACGAATATGACGAACATACCGTCCGAGAGTTCAACCCCAGTAGATGGAGTATGCGTATTAATAGCATCATCTTCTTCCTGAACACTAACTCTCGAGCCATCGATTCGTGAGACACGTGATGTATTCATTCGAACATAACCAGATCTATTTTCAACTGCTTCGCCCTGAAAACTTGCACTATAATACTTTTCAATTTTTTCATTTGTTAGAAAAAAGTTGGAAAACATCGAGCTATAATGGAATACATTCCGCATGTATCAAAAAACTACCAGTACTAGTTAAATAGATTCAAATGATTCACATCATTTAAATCTAATCTTTAAAAAAAAAAAAAAAACATTTAACTTAAAATATCGATGTAAGAGTTGATATTTTGAAAAATAATTCAAGAATAATTATTAGTATGATTAGCTTAATGATCTATTATCTTATAGTAAAACAAACCCTCATTTTATGGATCTGTTGCCAGAGTGTTGTAAGTGCAATCTGTTCACCGGTCTCCTCTGCAATTCTATCCTTTAGTTCACGTAAACTTTTAATTGAACCATCCAATCGTTGTTGCATTAAATCCATCACTTCTTTCCTATCAAATACATTGCCCTGTCGTCGGCCCATTTTCTTTGATATTTATATTGCCTGCATAGAAATAATTTTTGCAAAGTAATTTTTAATAAATCAAAAATTAACAAATAATAATAAATTAAGCTTTAGCACTATGCAAAAAAATGTGTTTTCACAAAAAATTTTATAAATAATAAAAGATAATAATTTTAATTAAAATAATCAAAAAAGTTAATTTTAATTTTACATTAATTTTAATTGCATTAATCAAAAGGTCAATCAATTTTAATTCTCATAACTAAATTTCTACTTCTTCTCTTTGCAATTAACAATACTCGCTTTACGTCTAATTCACTCCTTCGCAACCCTGCCACCCACTCATCCTCGCCCCTTTTTGTAAACCCTTAAATGTTGATAGCTATGAAATACTGAACAAAATACAATTCACGGCCCTTAACTGAGAAATTTTGCTAATCGCTGCACGCAATGAAAATAATTTATCCTTCAGCGAAATTTAAATTGCATAGATATTTCCGATGTAACTAGCAAGAATAGTCTTTGTTTGGAGTGTATGTAATCCAAGGAATATCATTGGGTATAGATATTTTGTCTCATCTTCAATTGACACTATTGAAAGTTTAACACATAAAGGGTCATCTTGACTATTAAAAGTTTAAAGGGTCATCTTGACTATTGAAAATTTAAAGGGTCATCTTGACTACTGAAAGTTAGATGAAACTATTGAAAGTTTTACATATAAAGGAATTCTTTTGATCCCTTTATATTCTTTGCAAGTACTACAGAGAATGACTTATTAAGTCATGTCATAGGTGGTCATCGCTAGAAATAGCGAAACTAATCAGCATTTGACTCCTCCAAGTAGCAGTACTTACTAAATCGTTGGAAATGGCTATGTGAAATAATTCTGAAGTTTATAAATCAATCAATTTTTTGATGAATAAACAAGACTACGAAAATAATGTGAAATAGTTTGTGTTAAATGAACACTCGAAAAATATTTAAAGAAAGAAGTGATCTCTGTTATCATTTCAAATTGATGTTTAAATGATATATAAAGATTACTCATTTACAGTTGGTTATTTAAAACAATGATATGTTATGATAGAGAAAAGAAATGCACTAGTTTAGCTCTGAATTAGGTTTATCATTTTTAAATTTTGTGTTTGTTTACTTCTAAGTTTTGTTTACTTCTACTCATAGGCATAGGTATATAAGTGCACATAACAGGTAGTACTGTACAAGTTGACATCTGCTTGTGATTACTATATAACAATTTTACTATATTTACTATATATAAATGAAATTGGAAATTTTAATTCGTAGCGAAGTGCATATGCCGCAGAATTTTCCTTTAATTGTAATAGATTTCCTTTTTTAGAAGTTTAGTCCTTTAGTAACAAGTACTAATGAGAAAGCAATGCATCTCTGCTAAATATTTCGATCTGTATTATATCAAAGATATATACTAAATCAATGCAAACTTCAATATACAATCTCTTCCAATTGCCCCGCAATAAAGTTAATAAAATCTCTGATGAAGCTTCAATTTCCATTATTGAAATGTGAAACAATACCAGAAATTACATTTATATCTTTGGTAAGGCTAATTTGTGTATCTTAAAGGACTGTCAAGAGGCTGATAGTCATTTTTACGCTATCTCGGAAAATATAAACTCCTTTAAAAGGCCTTAATTTTTCTTCTCCACACACAGAAAGAAAGAAAGTGAAAAACATTTTATAATCCAAAGTTTTCTATTTTTCAAATAGTCGCTTAAAACAGAGCCATTGTTTACACTACAAAAATAAGCTTGCATATAACACAGCTGTTTTCTGTTCCTTCCTATTTCTCATTCTCTATTTGATTCGTTTTCTTATCTAATTTTATTTGTTTTTATAATTTATTGCTGCTTCTTTATATACCTAAAAAAATTCGAGGATGAAATGGAAGAAAGCAAGGAAATGAGATTGATATGACAAATAAGGCGAAAAGAGGAAGAAAATAATGTCCAAAAATAAAATAAACTACAGTTTTATCAATTAATCAATTAATTAACTATAGAAATTTCTAAAATTTTTTGAAAAATAAGTCGAACAATTGAATGTAATTAAAGAGATATGCTTCTATGATTTCTCTATGAAAGATTTCTTAATTTTATTTCACTAGATTTTTAAAAAATCGTCAACTTGAATTGAATTAGAATTTTGTTTCTTCTTTGCAACTTGTCAAGTTTCTTGCATTTTTTCAACATTTTCGGATTCAACTCCAAGCTTTTATATTTTTGAAATTTTTCCATATTCTAGAATATGATAGAGCGATATCTCGGCTTTCGGGAATTCTCATCTTTGCAATTTTTTTTAGAATGCGATTGGTTAACTGAATTTGGCAGCAGTTGGTGATAACAGTAGTGATAAAAATTTTTTTGTCTACAGTCAATCAAGAAATGTTTCCAGGCGTGCTTTCTTTGTTTTTCACTTAAAAAATTTTTTTTGTAAAATCATGTTTTTAACATACTTCATTGCTTTCACTACTCCACATTTTTCCAATCTCGAATTTTATTAAATAAAGTAGCTTCAATCACAAAGTAAATTAGTTGTCGGAGAGAAAATTTTTCTCATTCACCTGTAAACTCGGAAAGAAAAAAAACTTTTATTTTATTAGTTGATATTATGATATTATGATACTATCATGATATTATAACGGGCAGTTTTTTATAATGACGACTCTTGTTTAATGCTTGTTTCCAGAAATTGTTTAAAGAGAAGAAAGATGAATCTAGTAAACACATTCAGAAATCATTCCAAAATCCAGTTTAACTTAATGTATTTGTTCGAAATATTAATAAAAAGCATATTAATAAAAAACATAATAGGCCGATGACGATAGGTTATTTTCTAGTACACACGTATTTGCTGCTCATCTTATAAGCATGTTTTGGCGCAAAAGCTTTTCAAAACTGTTATTGTTGTATTGAACTATGTATCTTGCTTATTTTGTAGCTGATTTTGCAACCAGTCTTGGATTATTTAGGAAAATTGTAAGATGTAATACAGCTCTTTCTGTACAATGAACAAATATTATCAAGAAACTTTGTGTTATTCATGCTCTAAAGTTTCTAACATCCACACTTGTTCAGGTTTCCTCTCATTAAACTCGTTGAATTTCATAAGTTTTCAATTAATATGATTCGTTCTATTGTAGATTTCAAATTCAATTTTTTTTTTTTTTGTTAAAATTACTGGGAATTTCAGGAATGAACTTTTATTTATATATATGAAACTCTTATGAATGGTTCAATTGACAGTGTTTATTCGCAACTGGTTAAAGAATTTTTGTATCCAAACTAATTTAACTAATTTCTGCAAAGGATTGATGCAAAATCGATAAAATTCAACATAGTGCATTGTTCAAATTCACGATTTTCTCTGTAGATATCTTTTATTTTACAACCTCTGAATGTATCTTGATCTTTCATTCAATTATAATTCTGAAATTTTATAAGATTGTAACTACTAGGAATAAGTAATGGATTTGTCATTAAATATGAAATTTTAAATTGTATCGAGCATTGTAAAAAGATATTTTATTCAATAAGCTTTAATATTTCAATCAGGTACAGTAAATTAAGGATTTCTTTAAATTGTTCGGAAGTTCTACAAATATTGCAGAAGTTCACTCAAGATATAACAAGACACTCAAGTGTTCATGCACATCATTGGAAGCGGTTGATGCCAGTTACAAATATATGTGTTGAAGGCTATAAGTTATTTAAAGATTATGCCATCTGTTTTGCTGAGGCATGATACAGTTTTAAAAATACTGAATTTTGCTTAATACTACTTATATTTTTTCTTCATCGTTTCCAAATAACTGCAATTCTTAATCAACTTGCAAGTTTTTCCAGAAGATTGTTAGCTCTCACAGTTCTGATGTTAGTAAGCTAAAATTTAAATTATGATAGTTAAAAATAAAGTAGATTTCAAGTCTCCATTACACGTCATTTGTATATAGATAGAAATAGAAAGTAATTACATGGAATCTAGAAATAAAGCGAGTGCGGCAATTGGAACAATGTAAAGGATAAAAATATGGAACGATTACAGCCAGTTTTTTGTGGTTTGCTGGTTGAATTTTTTTTAAACTTAAAAACCAGAATTTGTGTGCAGAAATTTTCAATCCTCTGTTACAGCTTTAATGGGAAATTATAGTCAATTATTTGCGATGTTGCCATTTTGTAATCAATACACATTGCAAACGAAGCGGCTGGGAATCAGTGCGAACAGTAAGTTAGTTCACTGAGATTTTTAGGTTGACAATATCGACTTTTATTTATGTTAGATTTCTAGTGATACACATCCAAATTTTGGACTTATCATTGCAGATTTACTCTGCTCTAAGCAAGTATCTCCGTTATAGTTATTATTACCTGTGTGTGATTTTATTGTGATAATTATGATGATTTTTTAAGATTGAAAGCTTGCTTCAAGTTCTAAGGATTCAATTCATTCTCCTTTATGGTTATTGTTAAATCAACAATGAATTTTCTTTATGTTTTTCTTGCTTATCGCGGAAAATGTTTTTTTTTTGCTAACCGTCATTCTACAATTCCTTTCATTCTCGTTGTATTTTCATCTTGCTTGACTTACTGTTAGCTCGAGTAGAATTTTATCGTTTACTTAATTAGTAATATTACCAGCTATAATTACATATTTACAGGTTACTTTGAACAATTTAAGCGTAATTATGCCAACATATAATTTACATAGCGCACTATTGTGATTTGCTTAAATTCATATGTGGAAGTAAAAACAAATAGTTTCATGAAAAGGACTGTCGATGTTGAATGATATCCACTTTTTTGATGTAAATTTTCTGAAGGAGTGTTGCTTCATTGCATTCTCCGTACTTATTTCGTTCAGATCTGTATATAAGGACATATTCCATTGAGTTGCCTGCAAATGTTTTGTTTTATTGAAGACAAGAAATATCTCAATATCTGGCTTTTATTAATTCTAGACTTGAATGACATCTCTCATACTTATTGTCTTAACAAAATGCAGGACTTTTGAGAGCGCGGGAATAAAATGCCCAATTTGTACAAACGTTACTTACTTTGGATGACAAGAAAAAAAGACGGAAATTGAACTCGTCAAGAATCTATGATTTGAATTACTTATCTATCTGAGGAAAACTTTGCAGAAAAAGTTTTCCATCGACTGCTGTTTTACACTTTTCAATATCCTTATGATAGCTTCCTTGTTGTCATCTAATAGCTTGAAAAACCAACTGGACACCGGATCTCGCGATGCAAAAGCAGAGGTCCTGTGCAGTTTCAGTTTGTATGCCGCTTTGACGAGCGCAAGTCTTGAATTCTTCAACCACAGCATTATCAGACGGTAAATTAAGGCCGCAACTGAAAAAAAAAATGCTGTTAAATGGAAGTCGACATTTTGATGTTGAACTTTAATGCCCTGCGATTACTTTCGGAAAATTCCAAATGAAAGGATCCAAGATGTAGATACTTTGATTGCTTAGAAATAAATTAGGTGTTCGCTATAAGCTAGCGAATAATGGAAAATATTTCTTTTGTAAAAATTCATTGAGAAAATATCGATCTCGTTATCCATAATGCAAACTGTACCTTTTAGAACATTTCTCGAGTGTGTTTGTCATGCATGATCGGAAGCATCCGAAAAATCGTCGGCCTCTACTGAATACATTGGCAACTTGATCTGCTATTCCTGAAAAATAATACTGACTAATTTCTTCCTTTCAATTTAAATGATAATCATATGTTTATAGCGAATATTTCACTTGCTGTAACTGTTATTCATCAGAAGGAGTCTTGTGATTTCGAATGCTCACTCTAGTATTATTGAATTTAAATGAGGTAAATGATGGATTTACATTTTAGTCGAACTTTTTTCATCCAAACATTATTCATTTAAATTTAACTAAATAAAACCTAACATTTCGTTGGAAAAAAACAAGACGTAAGGGATCGATTCAACAGAATTTAATAATAATTTTACAATTTATGCTGAATTTAAAAATAATGAAGTGAATCGTCGTTACCCATTCTTTTTAGTTGATTGTTGATATCAGCAATGGCGGCAATTTCAATACTCTTTGTATATCGTCGTTCTATCATTGTTGATGGTCTTGCTGCGCATCTGAATACATACTCATACATATACATACATTCATATAGAGCATATAGTAGAGCTAAGAAGTAAACGGATAAAAAGATAAGTTGATTATGTCTTAGCATTTCTTCAATCATCGATCTATTCCATATTTTTGCATGCCTATAAGTGCTTTTCAATACTAATATAAGGCGAAGTTGTTGACATTCATCAATAAGTGTATTTCAGTTCATTTCAAATTCCCAAATTTTAAAAGTGTTAAAAAATACAATTCTAAACAGACAGTTCAGAAGAGATTCGAATAATAAAAACTAACGCATTAGGGAAGGCATTTTGAATACACTTCGCGGTACTAGTAATAACAGGCATTTTCTGTTCCAAACAACTACGAAATTGCTGGTAATTAGTGATTGTGGAAGGAATGAATTTCTGAAAAGTGCAGTTCTGAGCATAAAAGGAGCAACAGGCAGAAATCAAATATATCTTGAATGGCATTCACTAATTTAACATTTTAGATAAAACAATTAATCGCGCTTGATTTGAATTTCTACGCTTGATCTGAATTTCTATATTTACAGACTATGCTAAGAGAAGGGAAAAATGGATCAACGAAATAATATAGAAGTACCGAGAAGATTTAAGCTTCTAATAAAATTTTATATGATCATATCATTTCAATAATTTGAGAGCTATCTATTCTTTTAGAAATACTGAAGTAACTGGAAGATTTAAAGCAAGCTAATAATTTTGCTAATAAATAATGAGTTAAAATAATTAAATAATCTGTGAAAAGGTAAAAAGTATGAAAAAATTTTTGGCTAAACTACCTGACATTTATCAGTACATGGCATGATTGATTGGGCGAAAGTATTCGTACACTGTTCCACCTCTGTACATGTACATTGTTCGATCAGTGGTCGCTGCCCATGGTTTGTTTCTATCCATATTGTAGTCAACAATAGCGCAACAAAAGGTATCATCATACTCAGTGATATGATAATTTATCTTAAAGTTCACTTAAAGGACAAATTTAAAGATGTTTTTACCTTGAAATTAATTTGAGAAATAAAAATGTCTGGCGTAATTTTTCCTTCCCTTTTTTTCAAAAGTTTTTTTGACTTTATCTCAAAACAACAAATGTCGCCATCCATGCTAGAAATTGCATGATTCTAACGGAAGAAAAAAAATTACACGGCATACGAGTAGAATGCATATGAATTGTAATTTTTTATATAGTAATTTTTTTAATGTTTTAATTGGAATTTTTATTCAGGATGATAAGAGAGCAACAAGTATTGAATTTATTTCTTCTTAAAAACAAAATTGATGACTTCCCATGAAGAGCTAGTTGAACTAAATTAAAAAGAATGTTGTAAATGTTAAATAAAAAGTAAAACAGGTTGAAGGTTGAAGTTAACAAAGTTTCCGAATAAATATTGATGTGAAATATTTCTTGATTTGTATTCAAAGTGACATTGGAAGGCTACAAGTCAACCTTTTATATTGACTAGTTTTTCCACGTTCAAAAAAAGGCAAAGAGCTAGTTTTTCTCTTTCATTTCGATGGGACAAGAGTGACAGATATGAAAAGGCATGAAAGGGAAAAGGTTATAGGTAGTGTAAGAGAAAGTGGAAAATCGTTCTCCTGAATATTTTTCCATAGAAATAAGGTAAAGACATTGGAAACAACGAAAAAGTTTTTTGGCCAAAACCAATTTGTTAATTAATTCTATATTAAATCATATTCATAAAGAGTGTATGGAAAATCGTCCAAATTTTTCCCTTACTTTTGAACCTTATTTTTATGGAATTGTTTTTGTAGAATATATCTTAAGAGAAATTGACTACGACAGAGAAGTAAAAGGCTGCAGGCTTCAGAATTAATTTCAATGAATTTTTCAATCATATATATGGCTTACTTCCAGAATGCTTAAAATAAAAGACGAACCATTTTGAAGCTTATGCTTGCATTATACCATAAAATTTGTATTGTTTTTCTTCCCTGATATTGTCGCGTCACTTTTAATTTGAATCATCGCTGTAAATTGCCTACAAAAGAACCCTGCTATTCTAAACCAAAAAAAGGAATGAAAAATGATCTCCATGTAATGTACAGCCAAGTCTGATATGTAGAAAAATAAATGGCAATTTTTGGGAAAATTGAACAAATATTAAATTTAAATATTTTTTAAAATTTCAATAATTAAACAGCTAAATTGCTCATGGTACGTCAGCACCCGAACAACAAAAAAAAATACGATGGGTATAGCATTTACCTTAAAATAATATTAAAGCAACTGGAAGTTGCAGCAAAATGTTTCGAAGACCAAATCAGTACAAAGCAAACTTGTCTTGATTTTGATTTTGATGGCACCGTGACACTTGCATAATTATTGTAAGACTAATTGAGATTGATAGTTGTCTCAAAATAATTGCTGATATTTAATGGTTGATCAAATTTATTTTATGTGTTAATTGCTTCTTCAAAATAAAATATTTTTGCTTAAATTAAGCGCAGATGATCGATCCTCTTTGAATAACTTGCATTGATCTTAGTTTGAGCCTACTACGTAATAATTAATAAATGTTTATCTTCACATTTCAATTTTCATAATTTTTTGTTCAGTTTTTAATATTATCCTCGAAGCACAACGAAATGGAAAAAGTAAATTAAACGAGTTCATTACGTAGATTTTTTTTTGTCACATCATAAAAAAGAACATTTAATAAATACAAAAAAGTAGCAAATTTAAATTTTCAATTTAATTGATTTTTCTTCTTACGATTGTTTTAATCGTTCTTTGCTTTAGTGATGCAAACTTGGCTAAAGTATTCCATAACTTTCACCAAAAATTACTCTAACTGTTTCGTGTGGCTCATTTCATCAGTATTTTATATAAAAGAGCAAAAGTAATTGGCCAAATTGGGCCAAAAAATAATTTTTAGTTGCATCGATACATTTTGCAAGCAAATTGGCAACATTTTGCTGAAAAATTTTCTGAAAGGCATTTAATAATTAGTTCAGTTCATCAAAATCTTTTTTTTGCTATGCTCTATTTTATCTCAAAATTATTCATTTTATCATTTCCTTTCGTTTTTTAAAGGCCTGCAAAGTTACTTTTCAGAAAACTATAGTTTTGAAAAATTTCTACAGGAAAAAATTATAACTTTGAGAAATCACTTTCAGAAATTTTAAAATTATGCTAAATTACTAAATAACATTAGAACTATTTGTTCCCTCTTTTCCAAACAATGGCCTAGCTGAAATCAAAAATTGCTTAATATTTCATAAATTCATCTTATAGCAGTTAAGGAAAAGATCTGATGTTAACACTTTCAATTAGTGAAAAAGGCAGTCATTCAGTTTAGAAAATAAAAGTTGAATATTTTGTGGAATATTTTGAAAAACAAAATTTTTGAAGGCTGAAATTTATTTATTATGACAAAGAGAATACAAGAGTAATTTGAAGAACTGAATATTTGTCTCACATTGAGCTCAATTTTACAGATGAAATTAGAACCTTTCAAGGAAGTCTTAAAGCGTCAGATACCAACTGATATTGGTGAACCAATACCAATGATAGTTTATCATTTGGATCATCCTAAAAATTGTGGTGATCCCTGGATTGGTGCTTATTCAAAGCATGGCTTTTGGTATAAATTTTCAGAAGGCACTAATGATGACTATGAGAAGGTAAAGTGCTTTTAAATTGTTTTGATACCGTTAATTAAAATTTCAAATTTACTTTAATCTTATCACTTTCGGCATTATTCAGTCAATGTCATAAATTACAAGTATGCAATATGAAAGATTACATTTCAAGAAAATTTTTCCGAGTGATTTTGTTCATTTTCTTGCAGGTAGTCGCTCAAGCATACACTAATGATTCGTATCAGATGGATTATGATTCATTAAAGGTGTGGAAAGCCATGCCTAGCTGTTATTGTCGATTTATTGTCGCTAAAAATCAAAATGAGTCATTTTAATGATTTTAATGTCATTCATTAAAAATTTTTTTCTCAATGTAATGTGAACAGATGTCAGAAAATTATTCCAATGAATTTCTATACTTTTCTTTTTTCATGAATGTATTATATTTGAGAATATATGAATTGCTTCTTTAATAATGTCTGATTCATGGAAGTTCTATTAATTTTTGGAACCATTAATAACTTTGGTAATTCTAATCATGTGAATTTTCCGTAAATTAGTTGGTTTATTTTCTTCTAACAAAACTTGCACAGGATGGTGGAAAAGTTATAAAAATTGAGGCAATTAACGCGGAAAAGTGTGAATCTGTTTGTATTGTAAGGCAAAAGCAAGTTTATAAGGTGTTTTCTAAGCTAATCACAAAGTTCTTGACTGGTTTTTGGAATGAAATGTTGCCGATTTGAAAAGTTATTGAAAAATAAAATGATGTCATTCAGCTCGTTCCTTGTTCTTTTAATTATTCTTAAAACTACAGATTTCATGTACCTTTTTTCTTAGATGGCGAAGTCCTTGGCAGCATAGCAGTTGCTTACTGCAGTGGTTTTGCAGTTATCGGAGTTTACTATGTGATTGAAGAGTATCGGCACTCGGGCATTGGAACGAAACTTTTCAACGAAACATTGAAGAATGTCGGCCGCCAACAAACACTCATATTTCATTCAAGTGATCTTCATTTCATTTTTTCTTTTCACTTTGATGACAAAATACAACACTAATTACACGGCAAAAAAATTGGAAAACACAAACATAAAAATGAAATGGAAATTTTTTCAATTGCCGCACAAACACTGAACTTTTTTTCTATGAAATAATTTTCCAAAGTAAAACTTGTGAGCAAAATGATTAAAAAGACTAAGACTCAGTATTTGTCATCTAATTACTAAGATGATGCAATGAATCAAAAAAGACGAATCATTATTAACATTAAATTTAATGAAGGCTGGTTTAAAGACATCGAATTTTATTTCAAATAATAAAACACTGAAGTATGCACGTTCCTGAAACTGTTTAACACGGGACCAGGAAATCTAAGGAAAGTTATAATTTGAAAATATGATCCTTATAAGTCAGGTCTGTGATTTTCATCCAATTACCAATCTTTAGCTCGTGAATCATGAGCTGTTTTTTTTGCTTTCATTAAAAAATTTGCTGAATATTTACGCTTCTCGTTCAGTGTCACATATGGCCAATAAATGTCACAGCTTTGGTTTTACGACATCATTCCTCCAAAAATGGAAATTTGTCAGATATGAAATCAGTAATCCGTCAGCTTTTCCCACACTTCAGGTTCCATATAATTGCTCTGACACATTTATTCAACTATTCCTATTGAAGTTGCGATATTATTTAAAGCGAATTAAATCAATAAATTTGCATCATTTATGAAAAAATTTCAGGATGGAAAGGTTACAGTTATTGAATATAGCAATCTTTCGGAAGCTGAGTTTGCAGCACTGCTGAAATATGATGCCAACGTAACACATCTAGATCGAGATATCTGGTTAAAGGAATGGCTTAAACGAAAAAACTGCAGTACTTATATCGCCTTTAAAGAGGCATTTTTATTCAATTACTTCATCTATGAATTATTTTAATTCCGATTTATTGATAATTTCCCTTCTGGAAATTTTTCTCAAATAAGTTTTACAGTTCTTAAACTTCAGAAGGAAGTGATCGGATACGGCTGTTCAAGAGAGATAGCTGGCGGTTATGTTTTGCCCTTACTAGTTGGACCGCTATATGCTGACAATCTCGAAACTGCCAGTGCTCTGCTTTATGCTACATTGGAAAAATACTATGTAATGTTGATTTCTAATGAAATATCTTTGAAAACTAGAAATACTTAGAGAACATTAATTAAGTTCCATTTTTTCTTTTTTTTGAACAAATAAAAGACAGGAATAGTCGTAAATTACTCCATTTCTTTGCAGTGTTTCATCAAAAAAATTCGAAAATTTGTCCTATGATCATGAATGCAGATGAAATAATAGTATTAGATGAAAATTCTGGGCTATGATTTTCGGAAATCATTTTTTAGAATCCAGATGATGATTATGAATGGGATCCGGATATTTTTGCAATATATAGAAGGAATGTGCATTTTATCGTGCCGGAGCAAAATACTCAGATGGTAACACTGATGGAGAAATTAACAGGAGAAACGGGAAAATTGAAAAAAAATCGGCTGTGCTATGTTGTGGGTATTTTTTTATTTCCCATAGTAGTAAAAGATTACAAAAATTATGAAATGAAAAAAATTTAGCTGAAAGTGATTTATTTGTTTGTAATGCCAAAGCAAACTATTTACGAACTCAAGGTAACTTATCATTTATAAGGCCGAAACCTTATCATTCATATAGCAAAAACTTCGGTAAAAGACGTGGAAATCTAAATAACAGAAAAAACTGTAATATATTTCTTTTAAATTTTTTTAGAAAGAGTAGAAAATTAGCAGTTCTAATGGGTTTGTTAACCTCGAGAAAAGAACAATGATTAAAAAGTACATTTTGTCATCTATAAATGATTACGAGAAAAGCAATCTTTTCACATGTAAGAAAAAACCCTACATCTTTTGATAATGATGATAAATCTTAACTTTTTCAAATATTAACAATACTGTAGTAATATGTACTATAATTTAGACAAAATTAAAGTCAATTTTAGGCCAGTACCTTAATTAGTTTCTGTGCTCACCTGAAATTGACTACCTAATACAGTGCGTAGAATGAATGATCGCCAAATCAAAATGAATCATTTCTATTTCCTAAGACATTTTTAATTATTTTTGCAAAAAAGTAATTTCCTTGTAAATTTCCAGCTTTCTCATCTCTCTTCTCCCTTTCCTGATAATGATGATAATCTTAATTTCCTGAAATATTACAACTGAAATGTTTGTTGGGTATATCACTTCTGGATAGGAAAATTTCCTTTGCTAGGCCTCTTTCTCTTTCCCTCGTATATATTTTTTTAATGAACCGAAACGAACTGTTGCATCACCATCCATTTGCTTAACATCTTCAGGAGTATTTCAGGAAAACTTGCGTAAATCTTAAGAGAGTGCTTATGTGACAGTGCTTTAAATTTCTACTTACTATATTTCTCAGAGCTAAAAAATTTTCAAGTTACGTAAGAATTATTTAATGAAGTAATTAGCCATCACAAAAGGTCAAAGGTTCCTGTAGTATAATCATAATCTTTGATCTTTAGACTTTTTTATTGGAAAATAGAGCGAGGGAGGACAGTAAAAATTAAGAAATTAGAGACTTTTTCTTATCACATAAATAAGAATTACCCTTCGGCATTCGTTAAAAAATTTCGCTAATTGAGAAACAAAAAAAAAAAAAAAATATTTCCCAACAAACATTGCTTGTAAGTACAGTGGAACGGATCTTCAATCATTCATCAAAGATCAATTTTTAGCACAAATTAGGGAAGTAATTTTAAATTAATTAACTTTCAGACTCAAGCAACGGACAATTTACCGAATGCTAACTTCAGCAAAATTTTCTCCATTTCCGATATTCATATGTCCGTCATATAACACAAAATCAATCAAATCCATTACGCATTTCTTGAAACGTTAATTTAAGTGAGAATTTCTTTTTTGATTTTATATAGTCAGCGCGTAATACGAATTAAAAGCATATGAAAAACTAAGAGTTTGAACATGAATAGATTTTCTTCATGAATTTATAAGACTGAAAACTTCTTTGATTGATGTTGAAGGGATTCTCAATGATATTGTGAATTACACGAAATACAGAAATATGTGCTTTTACATTACGAGTTATAGGTCCCCTATTCAACAATTAGTAATCATTTTTTAGAAAAAAATGCACTGATTTCAAGATTCCGTAAATTTAAGGTAATTTTGATCCCACGATGCTTTTATTTTATTCAATATAACAACCAAACAAGAACAAAAAGCAAGCAAAGTAAAATATAACAAAAAAAAAAAATCACAAAGAAAATGTCATGACCTGGAAAACAAAACAACATAACTGAAAAGTCAATATGTAAATTTCACCGCAAGTTTCGTACTTAAAGATCAACAACCTCAAACGTTATAAATAATTGACGGCTGCATCTAAGCATCTTTTCCAACCGCCAAAAAACTGTATCTGATGAGTTAGAAGAGAATCATCACACGATTTCCAGTTAAATATGCCTGAGAATCTCAGATAATCTAAGACTCAGAATAACAATTATTAGCCCAAACAGCAGATCATATTAAATAAATCAACAGCAGTACAATGAGCTAAAGTAAACTACAACAACGCTGAGATAATGAATCCTAGTACCGGTATCTAAAAATGAATAAATCCCAGTTATTTGAGTGGAAGAATGTCTTCGCAAAAAAAAGCCGTTGCAGCAAGTTTTCTTCCAGTTTTAATCTACATCCAGGAAGAAGTAATTCCCACTCTTTTTCTGCTCCATATCTTTGACAGAATCTTTCTTGTTGATACGCGGTCGATAATTATCTTTATCACGTCGAAATGTTATATCCAAAAGCCGCAAAAACCGATTCATGCCTTCCAAAAGCGACTGAGGTCTGTAAAAAAAAGGACTTTTTATGGTTAGTACTTGGATTGGAGATTGCCTGAGAATCCCAGGTGTTGTAGACAACTTTTGCTCAATTAAATACTTATAATATATTTGACTATAGAACGTATTAGTAATAAAATAGGAAAAAAATTTATTTCTTTGAGGAATTAAAAAGTGTTTAAAAAAACCAACGATTGTGCAGTAGCTGACTTTGATGGTATCCCTTCAAAAACTATCACACGATCCGCAAGATATGTCCCCATCAAAAAATCATGCTCAACAATAAATGCCGTTTTCTTCGCATGTAATATGAACCTGTTGAATTAAATAAAATCAGAATAAGCATTTTAAATTTGTGGCTTAAATTAAAAACGAAAACTAAAAACAAATTTGATCGTATCTGATATCACTTAATTTGACTGTAACTCATCTCAGTGAAAATAAAAAAAAGGAAAAATCTCTAGTGAAAAAAAATCACTGTACTGATTTCCGATTTACACTATTCAAATAAAGGTCAATGCATTTGAATACTTTATTTATTATTATCATTATTATTTTATTATTATTATTGTTATCACTGTTATTATTATTATTATTATTATTATTATTATTGTCATTATTATTTATTATTATTTTCATTATTATTATTATTATTATTACTATTATTATTATCCCTATTTATTATTATTATTATTATTACTATTATTATTATTATTATTATCATTATTTATTACTACTGTTATTATTATTATTGTTATTGTTATTATTATCATTATTATTATTGATTATTATTATTATTATTATCATTATTATTTTATTATTATTATTGTTATCACTGTTATTATTATTATTATTATTATTATTATTATTATTATTATTTTATTACTATTATTACTATTGCTATTATTATTTGTTATTATTATTGTTATTATTTACAATCTTTTCCACGGTTCCATGATCAATTTTTGTTTAACAAGTATTTTTTTGTGAATACGAATGCAGTCGTAATGAAAATGAATCGTAGCAATACCAGTGATAACCACAGTATTTGTAAAACTATTAAAACTACCTCTTTATAACTTTGGCAGCATGTAATCGCTGTTCTGAATCAAGATATGCACTTGGTTCATCGATCAGATAAACATCAGCCACTTTTCCGAGACATAAAGCTAGTGCAACCCGTTGCAATTCACCACCGGATAAATGTTGCACCTATGGAAGAGAAAAATTTTGGTAGAATCGGATTTTCAGACGATTTCACAAATTAATTAAACATACATCATTCCCAGATAAACATCAAGAATAAACAAATGAATTAATATAACAAAATTTATCTATACAAGTTTCACATTTTCCCAAATACTATAACGCTTTTCCTAATAGTGTGTTATCTTCCAAAGAATTGGAATAATAAACTACAAATAAAACCCAAGATAAAAACGACCAGTGAAAGAAACTTTACATCAAGGTTGAGCAAATCATCGATCATTAACGGTGACAAAACATCCGTCTTAAATTGTGCATGGTTAATCATATCAGGTATTTTTTCATATAAAAGATGCCGCACAGAGCACTGTGATTTTGGACTAATTTTTTGCGGTTTATAAGATATATTCAGCCGTGGAATTTCCGTTAAATCATCATCCACTTGCAAATTACCAGCAAGAATCCTAAAATATTTTTAAATCGCCTCACACTTTTATTTTAGACCTAAACTCTAAAATCTACAAATAAAACTTTCAAATAATATATATTAAACAAAAATGAATTATCAAACTAGATAGAGAATTCACTTTTCCGAGAAAACTCTTCCTCGATCCTTATTAGTAATCTTTTCAGTGTTTCGGAGAGCTTTTTTTTTCCACTGAACAAGAGCGTTAATTATCCAGGATACGTTTGTGACTACAAATTCATTAGACCTCAAGACCGCGAGTAGCAAAGGACTTGAATCCGTTCCGTTCTCATTAGCTTCAAAACAAAACAGACCTAATCATTGTTGTTTTTCCAGTGCCATTTTCTCCAAGCATGACAATAATTTCAGAATCGGTAAATTCACCCTCCTCAACTTTTAATTCAAAATTCCCAATATGTTTAGTAAATGATGGATATGTATAACGAGCTGTCCGTTTAACCACTTCCTTCTCCGCTTGATCAGTAACTTTGAAGGACAATTCAGAATCTCTGCAATGTTCAAATTGAAAAATAGAAATATATACGTATTTAGACCTTTTTCTTAATTTAAAATAAATCAAAGTTTGACCAAAGTCAAACAAACTGGACACTATACCTGAAACGCATGTTTTCAGTTGGAATGAAGCCATCCAAAAATATATTAATACCCTCTCTAACGCCGGATGGTAACGTTACAACGCCATAAACCCCTGGCATACCATATAAACAGCATACATAATCAGATAGATAATCTAGTACAGCCAAATCATGTTCTACGACAATAACATAACTGAAAAAGAAAGTATTTAGCCAAGAAGTTTAAAAACCTGTTTGCTTGCCTCTAAAGATTTCAGCACTCTAAAATGGAGACTTAAAATAAGAAAAAATTTCACATTAAATAACGGCTAAACGACAAAATATTCATTTCAGTCCAACAGAAATAAAATCGAAATTGCACTTTTACACATACTAACGAAGCACTCACTTATGAGGTGTTACTAAATCTCGAATGATTTTAGCTGCTTTTAAGCGCTGTTTCACATCCAAATAACTGGACGGCTCATCGAACATGTAAACATCAGCACGCTGTACAACACACATCGCTATTGCAAAGCGCTGTAGTTCGCCGCCAGATAACTGATCCAGCATTCGGTCTTTAACACCATTAAGCTCTGCAAAACGATATTTACCGCTGAAATCTATTCGAGAAATAAAATACGAAAATAAAATGTTTGCATTCGATGAACGAATTTCAAAAAAACTTTCAAAAAAATCAATTTTCTTCAAAAAAAAATTCTTTTCAGAAATATACCTAGTTCTTCGCAAATTTGAAACAAATTTTCTCGGTCGCATTTTTTTATCAACAATTCCTGCACCTGCCCCTTCGCTGCTCTGCAATCTTAACAGTGAGAGACAACAACTTTTTCCGTACTTCTTGCACAGCCAAAAGCAATGTGAACTTTAATGCGCACTTAGAGCGAGAGATGAAGGAAAGGAAGGTATTAAGCAAATCAGCAAGCATAAAGTGAAATCCATATACATAAAACCAGACATGCACCACATATTTTTTCTTGTTCTTTAGAGAAAATAACAATTTTATATCAACAGAAAAACCATGATGATGCCCTTGTCGCGTGAAGCACCTAATTACAACGTCCCGATGTTACAGAAAAAATAAATGAAAAAATCACTTACTTCGGAATTTGATCAACATATTGTGGTTTTGCAACCGCCTTCAAATTATCTTCTAATATTTTCGTGAAATAATTTTGCAATTCTGAACCACGAAAATGGGCCAAGATTGATGGCCAATCAGGAGGAGACTGCAATAAATTATAACTTCATTAATTTATCTGAGTCATCTATAACTCAATTTTTGAAAACTGACAACCGAAACTAGAATTTCATGTAGGTATACGGTAAAATGAATTTCAGCTGCTGAAATTAAGTACTTTGCAAGGTACATTTTTGTCACTGACTTCAAATTTTCCAAGATTAGGTTTTAATTTTCCAGCCAAAATTTTCAGCGCTGTCGACTTCCCGATTCCGTTTGTGCCAACAAGACCTAGTACCTGAAGAATTAAACTTGTTTTGCGACCATTAAAATATCTTGGAGTAAAAACGACATTATTGTTAAAGATATTTTAGGGACATACATTTATAAGTAACCTTGTGTCATGTTTGTTGGATAATTTGAATATCTCGGTAGTTTCAAAAGTAATTTAAATGACTCGTCAAGAAAATAAAAAGAATATGTAAAGTATGCTTAGTGCTAAGACTGAACTGACGTCAGTCGCTTAATACCAAAATTTTAAAACAGAAAAAAGTGTCAAAAAGATGTAAAAAAGAAACTTCGCCAGTACGTGGAGTTGGCAAGCGATGCAGTTTGAAGGAATTTCTACTGAATCGATGAGTTGTATCCTTGGCCAAGTTGCTGGGCAAATTTATAATTTTTATTGCCTCATAAGGACATTTCTGAAAAGGAGAAACACTCAAGGTTACTCAAATAACTGAAAAGAAATCTGCACTAGGTATTGCAGGTGGAAGAATATAATCATGGTTCGGAGTATTGGACAGCAGCATAAAATACTACCTGTTATGAAATTCAGAAAAATAAGTATCCATTACACTACTATTATAGTGCAACTGTTTATAAAATAAACTACATGAAAACTGAGTACAAATGAAATCATTCAATACCTAACATCATGAACCTCTTCTGGAATGCTCATACGCATTGCGCGGTGATCAATCAACCATCATCAATGATGATGGTTAACTGACCGAACATTTTGATGATTTGGCTGATCTATCTACTGCACGTTAGAAACTATTGAATAAAGAATGGTTAGATAAAAAAAAAAAAAAAAAAAAAAAAAAAAAACTGCATATATCTTAAAAATTCATTCATTCGAATTAACTGCATAGTACGATGATTATTATGAGAATGTCTTTATGGACTGTCATGTAAGAAAATTTTAATAAACTTAACTGCACCACAAGGAAACTGTTGCAAACAAAAACAGAGAACTGATCATCAAAATAATTTCAGGTAAGTGGACCTAAAGTAACATACCTTTACACAGATACCACAGCCAATGCATAGAGTTTCGGATATTTCTGACATTTTTGAATTGCTTTCCACGACAATGCACTGCTTTCCTAGATTTAAAAAATCATGTGAAAAAAAAAATTAACCAAAGCAATCTATTTATTTATGAAATATGATCGAAATAATTTATATGATGCAAATCAGATGCAGATCTCTGAGTTCACTCATAAATAATCGAAATTTACAGATTCGCTATTGAAAAACAAATTTTTGCGTTCGCTGGTAATTCTCATAATCTGACAATCACGATGCTGAATGAAAAACTTGGTGCTATTACAATTACAGAAATTTATATTGTTCAAATTTTCATAAACACAAAAAATACCCATTCGAACAACAGGACATGATTTCTTGCATGCAAGTCCACAATTTTTCGGTTTACAACGATCTTTTTCAACGATGGCAATACGTGTCATCTTGTCCGTCTCCTCCTGTTGCTTCCGTAAACGATTCATTTGGTCCTATGATCTCGCTATTGAGAAAGCAATCTAAACTATCAGAAACAAACTTTCAATACTTTTCATTCGGCTAGAACAATTCTACGCTTCCCTCCGTCCACCATTTTTAATTATATTAATGGTCTACACTCATAGGTTCATTGTTCAACACAGATTCATATACTGCACAACGAAAACCATCGTATTTGTCAGATATGAGAATGACCATAAATTTCGATTAGTCGTTAAAACCTGTTCGAAAATGATATAGAGCCGGTTTTTTTCGATCTTATCATTATCACCGAAAAAGATGCTCTAACAATTATCACAAGTATAGTGGATGCTACTCTCGAACGCCTAACTCCAATTCTAAATCACATATCTACCGAGATTTTGGCAGATTTTTAAACAAATTTCGATCAAAATATATAAAGAACGGCTCAAACCATCGACAAAAAATAATATCGAAAATTTATAACATGACGAAAAGAAATGAACCTACTTAGAAAATGATTTTACTTATTAATTGAAATTATTAAAATTACAACTATCCGTAACATTATTCAACTGTGAAATCAAATTATCTTGCACAAGCTCAATAATCATGAAATTCGTTCCAATCATTCCAATTGATTGAGAAATTTCTTTCAGATCCAAAGTTTCCAAAATAAAACGAATAAACAACTTGAGCATATAAAGGTTCAAAAACTCTAATAGCTGCAATATTTATGAAGAAATTCCGACTATACGTAATCATCATAATAAGAATTTGAGAAAGAGAAAACCAATAATATTAAAACAAGACAGAAACCAACAAAGAAAGCCCTCCAACTCTTTCCCCGGAGCGTATAACAGAGAAAACAAAATCCGCATGGGAGGAAAACAAAAAAGTATGTAATGAGGTACAACAATTCCTGCCGAAACATGTAATAGAGAAACATTCGAAAACATCAATACCTATCGTACCTAAAAAAAAATAACACTATGACAAACAATTTTGCGAAAAATTCAAATCACTCCACAATCAGTCCACAGTTCCATAGGTGACGCGAATTTTTTGTTTCATCAAAAAGGCAACATGAAATTTCTTGCGATATTCATCGGCCAATTCTCGCATCACTTCCACAAATGGATCTCTGGAACGGCCAACAGCGATCAGCGCATCACTGATTTTAAGGAGAGTATTCTGAAAAAAGCTTTTTGGACAAGAATTTAAAGATTCTGTAATTATATATAAAATTAAAAGGAAAGATGTCAAGATTACAGAATTCTGGTAATCTGTTTTTGAAAGTTAAGAACTTTTGTTAACTTTTGTATGTACTTTTGCATTCGGAATAATATAAATTAGTCTTGTTATGCGTAAGATTTCTAAACACTATTTGTACCACAATTCAAACAGAAATTCAATCTCGAATAATTGTCATAAAAATAAAAAATTATTCAAAAAACATACTGAAAAATTGTTAATTAAACTCCAAACTCTATTTTCACTAATTCCGTTATCTCGTTCCAATGTTTTTTTTGATTCTAAACGCCAAAAATCAGCTGCATAAGCGTTCAAGTACACCTGGAACATCATATATTTATAAATTTGTATAAAATAATGATGAAATTTCCATGTAATAAAATGTAAAAGGAAATACATTAAATGAGAATTTAAAAGATTAGCTGTTTAACCCAAATAAACTTAAATCAAATAAACCATTCCTTTTTGCAAGACTGACAACTCATAGTTCGCATGAAATGAAATATAATTGCAGACAGATGTTCAAAAAATTAAATAGAATAACACTAGTACAACTCAAACACTGTCCAATACAACTGCGTATTTGTTGCTATACTTAACATTTATGTTCAGTCTTGGACTCGTCAAACAATAAAACTTTCATAAATAACGCTAGAAGAAAGCTTCATACTTTTCGACCGCGATGATCAACCGGACTTGGTGAACGAGCTGGCATAAATGCTTCATCAAAAAGCAAATAATCATGAAATGGATGAACAATATTCGATGAGAACATTGAAACTGATGAATCGGCGTAACCTGTTAGAGAGAATACCTCACCCTGGAACGATTCAGTTTATAAAAATTACATGAATTACAAGAAAAAATGCAATAATTTTTAAATAGCGGATAGCCCTACAATAAATTCTCATTTTCGTAAATATCAAATGAAAAAAGTCAGCTGCACTATAGAGAAGTCGAACGCTGATAACTAATGTAAGAATCAGATCATGTGGAAATGTGAATATTGTGTAGCAGTAACAGAAATAATCTGCATACAACTTATAATTATTTTACTTCAGGCAATGCAATAATGCAGCTGACTGAGTCTTACATAGATATGACAACTTGCTGCTATTTTATGTCGGAAAAACCGAAGCAATGTTTTATACGAATATTTTGATTTGCGTTATATTGAAAAGAATGACGCGTAAAGTTGTTTTCAGTTCTTACTGCACAATAAATCTGTAATGTCCTTTGTTCCAAAGTGTACCAACGATCCAACTGAACGACTCAGTCTCGATTACTATGTCAATTTATTAAACAATTTTGAGAAACTCTTTGCGAACCTGGCACGTAGAGCAAAACGTAGTAAAATATTAAATAAACATTTTGTTGTTCAGCAAATGGCCAAAATCACTCAAACTCCAGACCCAAATACAAAAACGCTTAGTTAAGCTAATATATGTATCACGCGAAACAAATCTTTATGCCGGAATACAGCAGGTAAAAGCAACTGCTACTTGAAAGCAAGCAACTCAACTCTCTCTCACAGTCAGCAAAATAAGAAGACTTATCATTGTTTCAGATGATTACCTGAAGCCTTTTGCTAGGATCAGTCAGTCGCATAAATTCTCGATATAAGTTTTCCATTTTGTTGGCGTACTGTTTAATCAAGCAAGCACAATCGTCGGGCAAGGGCTTCAGAAAAATCTGCAAAATGCAACCGCAAGTAGTTTAGTATTTGATTTTAATCAGGATTCCCTTCTAATTCTGCATCCATTGAACAGTATTACGCACATCAAACAGTCCTAGTCATGCCAGTCCTTTATCCCAATCAACTGCTTCTCATAAAATTCCCAATATTTCGGAGATTCAAACGTCAAAGAAATTTTTTTCTCTGCAATTAGTAAATGAATCAAAAAATTATATAAAATATAAACGAACCTCTGACTCACCAGATGATGGATAGGAATTCTCATCATTCGGGTCCCAACTCAATGGTAAACGCAAATTAGTGAACAGATGTGCAAAAATAAGCACCAACTGACTTTTCACTTCTTCTCTCGATATTGTGCTATCTCCGCACAATTTGTGGAATACACCATTCTGGAGAAGGTGCACGAAAAGAAGGTTACCTGGTTCGTTCGCTGATAAATGGCATACTAGAGAAGCCAAACCGCTCAATTCACCCTAAATGAATGAATATCTGCATTCAAAACACTGTGTCTGAATAAAGCGATAATTTCAATTGTGAGATGAGAACGAAAGACATTTCTAATTTGTATCTAGGACAATAATAAATCTGTATAACATTTCAATCTAATCGCCGTACCACTATCATGATGATACAATGAATTAAGGTTACAGGAAAGTAAAATTAAGAATCAATAAAAAAATAAGAAAAATAACAAACCTTTTCATTTAATAAATTCAAGGAACGCAACACTTGAACAGCAAAAAGTGTATACAGTTTAAGCTGTTTTTGCACTGTCGATGCCAATTCAGGTCGTGTATGAAGAACAAAAGAATTTGTTAACAACGATAAAGCGGTCTAAAAATAATAACCTTAAATGCATGCAGCAGATTAAATATAAAAAAAAGTAAAAAAAGAAGCTTCATTTCACACTTATCTTTTCTATTTTTAGTTGTTTATTGAAATAGAAATAAAAAGGATTTTTCTAAATTTAGAGTATTTACCACAGTTCGCACAAATGTAAAACAGTGTGTAAAACATTTCTATCTTTTCCATAACAACACTTCAAACTGCACCATCCTTTAGTGTTTTGATAGTCAGAAGGTTAATACGCTTTTAGTTATGGAAAAAGTAGAAAACACACAAGCAAAATTGATAAGCTTACTCGCAATCTCATTTCAAATGATGAAATTTTTTGATTTTCAGAATGTAGTTCACCTGAAAAGCAATCAAAGATGATTGTACCCAATAAAAAATTAAACAATAAAATTCCCGCTAAGTTTATGATTTTCAAGACAAAAATGAAGCACCTCGTAAAAGACTACAAGATATAAAACGGTCTATTCAACAAACATTTTATTAAACATATCTGTCGAAGAGTTGACATGCAAGAAGCATGAATTAAAATAAAAACTATTTTGCATAGCGTGATTTATACCGCATACTTCAAGCGTTCAAGACGCCAAAGTAAGGTGAACCTGCTGCAAGCAGTTAAATATTTGAATTCATAGCACAATATTTGCATGGAATGTTCAAAGTTATTCAGAAAAAAGACTTACTCATCATACTATCTTGTTGGTGTGTATAACCAAAAAGGCGTAGAATATATGATGTAGTAAAAGGCAAATTTCCACGCAAAGTCGATAAACTTGCTGTCAACAAGCGGCGAATCTGAAATACACAATTTAGAAATACACAACTTGTTTTTTTTTCTTTTTTGTCCTAATTCTTTCAATTTTACATAATTCCTAGAAATCACTTCATATACAAGCTCATTTATTTTTATTATATAAAACGACCTTGGCAGTTGGTATTGACATGAAAATGACTGAGCCTGAATGATCAAAACCTCGACGGCCTGCACGGCCAGACATTTGTCGAAACTGCAAAGGAGTCAAATTTGCATCGTCAACTCCAAAGAGAACCGTCTTACATGGCATGTTGATACCAAGCGCTAGCGTTGATGTCGAAAATAATATTGCCAAATAACCAGATCTAAAATTGCATTACAAATTTTAACTTTGAAATTAATTTATGGCATTCTTCCTATGCTTCAGATATATTTATTTCTTACAAAGAAAAATCGAAATCTGTGGTGAAGCAAACACTAACTTTTAAATCAAGAATGATTAAGCTCTTAAACTATTTACTTTATCAATTTACCGAATAGGTCACCAAAATAACCTGAATAAGATTTCGACAGCAACGCGTTCCTTAGCGTTTAAACCTGGGTGATGGAAGCCAATACCGCGTTCAAAAAGCTTAAACAATAATTTAGTTGTTTCGCGTCCAGCTAGTCTATCCTTTCCCAATCTTGCAGTCACTTTTTCATACAAATCCAAATCACGCTGTCGTCCATGTAATTTGAACCTAAACAATAAGAACTTCATCTAAATTTTGAAATGGTGCTCATACTTCCAAGAATACTCCCCCTATCAACCACAGGTCTTAAAGCTCACAGAATGATTTATCGGAGATTCCACTGAACTCAGCTTTAAATCATTTCATTCAAATGCTGACAGTTAAAAATCCATGAATTCCTTGACTTTACTAATTATGTGTCTTGAACAATTATGTCTTGAACACAGCTATCCCTTTATAGTAAGTTGGTGTTACTGAACAATTCATTCCACCATGGATCTCCAATCATGTATCTTTCCAGAGATATTTGCAAGTATTCAACTATTCTTGAATGAGGTTCATCTATAGTGATCAATACTAGTCATAAAAATGTTCAAAGATGGAATTAAAAGGGAAAAATACTTTTCCAAAACCATATTCAAGCGTAATTTCATTGCCGCAAGCGGATCGTACTCATCAACATCTTGTACGTCATGTTCTTGCTCTTCCACTTCAGCTCTCTCGAACTTATCCGTACCTTTTAGTTTTTTCTTCTCCTTTGTTGCTGCAGCATCCCGTTTCCTTTTCATCATTTTCATTATTTTCTGAAATTTAAACTGTTAGATTATTTTTGCATCCGCAGTTTAAAACTATAAGCCTTCTGCTGATGACAGTGAAAAAGACTAATCATTATATATATTCATATAGCGATTCGGCAAAACAATGTCCATACATAATTTCAAAGGTAGACAAATGCTATGCTTAAAACTTCTGAAAGTTCCATTTACATCTTCATCTTTTATTTCATATTTTTTATATTCCGGACTAGCTTCGAACTCCTTCTGCTGCATTTCAAGGTAATCGAACAACTGCTGAGCCAGTTTCTCGCACACCCGACGATCTTCATTAAAACAAATTGCCGGAAGCAATTCCTTATCACGTAACTCCAAAATTAAAGGAGCGATACTTTTCATTGCCGCTGCTCGCTAAAAACAGTATTGGAGAAAAAAAATGTGGAAACTAAATTTTAGTTTCAGTGCTCTTTCTCATTTTTATTTCATCCACTAAAGCGAATTTTATTCTCGAAATATGATTTTCCTATCAAATTTGATACGAGACGGAATAGGGTTATATATATTTTTTATCTGCAGTCATCAGAATAGCCGGGTTATTTCTCGCAAGTTATTCAGTAGCTACCTCATTACGTAGTAATAGCGATTTTGAAAAGAGTTCCGTGAAATAAAGCATCAAATTCATCTAATAAATTTTCCACCAATGCAAATTTTGGAATTTTTCATATCAAACCTGATCAAATGGTCTACTCCTGAAGTCTAGTTCATCTTTCACATTTCTACCGATTTGCGTCAAAACTTTATTGGCTCTTTCTGGACTCATTTCAAGCCATTCCAAAAAACGATTTTTCAAAGCGACCTCCAGACGTCTGATGTCTTCACGTGAAAGCCAGACCTTTTCGCCTCCAGGTTGGTAGTTGAAAAATGAACATGGTTCAAACTCTTTCCTATGAAAAAGAAAAGTATGCAGAGATTTTTGAATGGGATTTAATCATTAAAAACGAAGATTTCATAACCGTTAAATTATATGCTTTACAAAGCACAAAATGGATTGTGGATTTTAAAAAAAAAAAGAAAAAACTTACTTAACTACAGCATCCACTTCGGCAAGAGCATGGTATAAATCAAGGATCTGCCTCGCAGTTAACTGCTGATCACCAGGAATACCAAACATCGACAACTTCACTGGTTTATACACTCCATATGGCATAAAGTACTCAACCATGGAGTTCACAGCGTTTCCATCTCGAGCTACATCAGGTGATGGATTAATACGCTGCACGGCGAGTTCCAATTCCGAGTATCTTTCACCATATGTTATAAGTTCAACCTGAAATTACACATTGATATGTATGAAATTCCGATGCATAAGCAAAGTTGTTAGGGAGAATATCAAAACAAAAGAACTTCAAGTGTTCATAATAACGAAAACCTGAAGTTTTGATTTTTCAAACATTTGAACATAATAATGAATCATAAAAAACAAACCACTCTTAAAGGTGTCCCTCGTATATTTTTACTTTTTTCAGCGGACTGCAACCACTGATGAAGCACTGTTGCATTATTGATAGTAGCTGAGAGGGCAAGGAAAGGGCATCTAATGAGAAGCAGAAGATGTTCCCAAATATGAGCGTCTGGGGAAGCGCTGATGCAATGAACCTAAAAGAAATTTCACTACGATGTTTTATCCCATTGCCAGCAATCAAGTTATTTCATTCTTTATTACGCTTCATATTAACTCTGGTATAAAAAGAAAATTCAAATAAGATTTAAAGACTTCAAATTTGAACATTATTTTTGACAGGCGAAATTCTAAGCCAAAGTTAAAAAACCATTTACTTCATCAAATATGACATATTTAATTTTATCGATCATTGTCTGCACGATCGGATTCGTCGACAAAAGCAAATTCTCGAGACACTCTGGAATAGTGATGAGTACCTGAAATTGATTACAACACTGGCAACAATCAGTAAATTTGCAAATTCAATTTGGTAAAGCAGATGCAAATAAGTCGTAGCAGATAAATCAAAATCAAAACCATGAATCGAATCTAACTAATCTCCAGTAAAATCTATGGCAAAATCGCTTATAATCGCAGTATATCAAAAATTTACAAAAACGATTGAACCAGCAAAGATCGGCTGCTTGTTTACATATCCATCCAAAATAACGGGAAATTAAAAGATTACCTGACAATTCATTGGACTCTCCCAATGGTCTAAGAGAAGTGTTCCAAGAAGCGATTTTCCACCACTCAAAGTTTTGTTACGAAAACGAGCGTACACTGAACCACAAACCTATAATTATTTTTTTAATGAGCAGAATAAAATTACAAAAAATGATAGCGCAACAATTCCCAATAAATGTAAGCAGGTAATGAACCGTAAAACTGCAATTTAAAATTCACAATCCTAAAATTTATGAATGGTACCTGGTTCAGAAGTGCTTTGGAAGGTGAAACGTAGACAACCATATCATCATCACTCTGCCGCAATACACGTTCTATACAGTAATACGATACAAAAGTTTTACCAGCAGAAGTTGGGGCAATTATAACAGCCGAATGGTCTAAAACTTCAAATGTTAGAAATTACAGCACAGGTCATTCTAATTTTGACAGCGAACTTGCAACCTCTAGTTTTCTAACCGCGCGTATTTTTTTTAATTGTAATGTAAATAATGTTATCCTCAATTCCAAATTTTTAGGAAATAAATGAAACAAATATTTGATAGTTCATTCACTAATTCCTACTGCAGTGTTGATTTAAATTTACAAATAAATAAAAGAAATCAGAAATGGAACTTGCTTTTATCCACAACATCCAATAATCGTCTTTGCCATGCATCTGGGTGAAAACCAGTTACACGATCGTCCTTCTGCGGATCTGATCGAATATCGATAATTTCACCACCGTAAGCCAACTGATAATATATCATATTCATGTTTAACGTTAACTTGCCTTCAGTGAAAGTAGTTAGCTTCTTGCTTTTTTCAAATCCGAAAGAAACCCACAAATCGATGACCTAAAACTGAGTCATAAAAAAAACTGCCACAGTTAGTTTTTTGAATGCTGTTTGTAAGCCAGTGAAATAACTCTGGTAAATCCATCTAAAAAACATCTATACCATAAAATTTAACTCCGATATCAGTTTATTGCAAAAGGGTGTACTTTTAGTATACTTTTAGTACAAAATAATAACACATGTCTCAAAAAAAAAGATTTTTTTCTTTAAAATAGAATCAACAAGCCTACTATTTTCGGCCACAATTAAGGGGAATAAGCAAATCCTCTTGTTCAGTGATAATATGGTTAAAATGGCTCAAGAACAACCACTATCTTAAGTATGTTAATGGTTCAGAAGAACATACGTATTCCTTCTGTTTATCATCCAAATGCTTCCAATACACTGTAAAGAGATCCTTCAATTTATTGATTATAGGAACCGCCCGAATCCTTCTTTTTTCCAAGAAATCCTGTCCCTCCATAAAACTGAACTCATTTGACATACGTAGCACTTGTTGATAGATACACATAGCTTTGGATGAGTCCAGTTCGAGCTTGTTCATCAAGTTTTCCAAAATGAACATTGCCTAAAAAAGATTAAATTTGTTTACAGATCAACCTGGAAAAACTGCATGGGTTTGTATGTATACCAATTTCACTATAGTTAAAGGAAACTATAATGCAACACTTATATCAATAAATGGGAAAACGCTATTTCTCTTTACAATATCCCACAATCTTACTGCGATAAAACACGTATGTGTAGTTTACATACACCTATAGAACGCAAAATAGTTAGGTCCTAATTCAAAACAGAGTTTGACTTACATTTTTCCCTTGTTGCACTGCAAATCGGACCATTTGTTTTTCATCTTCCGCAAGTTTTTCATTTCTTTTATTTCGATTAGCTTCCAAAATTAAATCTCTCTTTGATTTAACAGTTCCTTTAGTTTTTGGTGCTGAAAAAGCTTCATGGAACTGACACTAAATGATAGACTGAGCTTACCAATGTTATTGAATACCAACTGTCTATTTTGTGCACATGTCATTACTACTTTTTTTTCCACAGATTTCCTTAAATTTTCGTCATGTTTTTAAATCTGTTCGAACAAGTGATACTGGGATGTCCCAAAACCCAAATTCCCAAAATAAACTCGACTGGAAGAAGATGAGGTGAATTTATTACAAATAAAAGTGCAAAAGGATTCCAGCAAACAAGAGAGATTTCTCTAATTCATCCTACTTCGTTTTATTCAATGACTTTTGGACAAAGTGTTATTGTTACAATTGCTAAAAAATGTGAAGCAGTAAAATAAACAGGCTATAAAGTTCATCTTTTCAAAACAATATGTCAATGAATGGCAAAATTATAGTAAACAAACAGCAATCCTGTGATTTCATGCTTCATTATTAATTTCTATCACAGCAGCTGGATAAATAATAAATTATAAGATGCTAAAAAAAAATGTTTTCATACCGTTCCCCTTCCCTTTTGGCTGCCAATGCTGTTTTTCCTTCTTTTTATCAATTTGTTCACTAAATTTTGAAGTGAATCCACGCGGTGTACGTGAAAAATCAACCAGCAAACCAGTTCCACGTCCTTCAAGTGCTTCTGCGAAGAATTCGTACCTGCAAACGGTTAAAGATAAAAACCTAGTAAACGTTTAGGTTTTATGAATTGTTCAAAAGAACTGAAAAACCATATTTTTTAAAGAGAATATAACAATTTTAACCATTTGCTAAGCTTTTGTCTCTCTTTATTATGTTTTTTCATTCGATATGCATTGTCAGTTCGTTCTTCGGGCTTAGTGTAAGGTTCTTCGATTGCATCGAGACGCCATTTAACAAGCTGATAAAATTCTTTGGAAGCAGATGGTTCCTTCAACAAAAGATTAGTTAGAAACAGCTGTAAAGGGATGCTCAATCAAATGAACTTAAAAATCGAGCAAACAAGCAAGTACAACAAATTTCAAACACTACTTGGAAAGTTTAAAAAAAGCAAGAGATGTAAAAACAGAAACAGAAGATCTTTTAACTCAAAACATTTACCGTTTCTGTACAGTAATCCAGAACCGCGCTCAGTACCTCTGGAGCGTACTGATTCAGCAATACAGAATTGACGGAAAGAAGTGCAGGCTTCTTAGAATCCATCTCTTTTATAGCCGGATCAAATAAAGCATCGTCTACATCAACTTCAAGAGACAACTCAAGACATGCTGTTTTATGCAAAGGAGCTAATTCCTGCTGAAGACGATAAGGAAGAACCTGTAAAACAATACGGAAATGGAAAAAAAACAAAGCCATTGAAAAAAAGCCCCAAATACCAGCCGAAAAAAATCTCAAATATGATTTTATCAAAAGATGTACGATCAGCAAGTTCAACTGAAATCAGTAAGCGGTTGATTTGGACTCCTTTAGAATGTATTCGTCTATCAGAATTTTACATATACTTGGGGAATTCCAAAACACGATGAGAAAAAGAAAAACTTACTTTTACACCTGAGCTTATGGCATCATATATTCCCGATATTAAGGGACCATCCCAAAGGTCGATCAGTGAAAATGATAATGAATGTTGCTGTAAATTTATGCAATAGACTGACAATCTTGTTGGAACAGATCACACGAAAATCAAACATGAGAATGAATCAAAGCATTAAACTCCACTCTATGTCAACTTTCCGTTAGATGAGCCATTGTGCTATTTCTTGCTTTAAAACGAAACATAACGAAAAGCATATATTCTTAAAAGATATAATAATACCTTTAAATCAAGCGCATCCAGTAAAGAAGAACAAGAATTAAGCAGTGTTCTGCGGAATTTGACAAAATCGATGCCTCTTTTTGAAGCTCTATTTTCCTTCAGATAACAACGTTCTGTTCCTCGACGTTCGCAAATCAGTGAAGATATTAACACAGCAGATGCCAGCGCATCGGATTCCTTCGGTAATTTACCACTGTAACAAACAAATCCGATTTTCATTATAATATGCTTGTCAGGATACAATTTGTAATGTTAAGTTTCACTTAAGTTCCATGTTTACGTATGTTGTGATATCTTAAGCAGTAGAGAATTGTCTACTCTCACCAACGAATAAGGTGAATCTAAAACTTATCACAGCACAACTCTCAATAAAACATTCTTCTGGTATGATCTGAACTAACAGGCAGCCCCTCAAATTAAATAAATGATATAACCTTTTCTTACAATCGCCAATGATTTGAGCCCACAACTGTGAAATACTTTTGCAACTTGACAGATCAATATTTCGATGAACTGCTGAAAATGCTTGCACAAACAGTGATGCAATAAGGTATTCAAAACAGAAAAACTGGAAAAAAAAGAAAAATAAAAAATAAATTGTTTGCACAAACAGTGATGCAATATCGTACTCAAAACAGAAAAACTGGAAAAAAAGAAAAATAGAAAATAAATTTTGTAATGATATAATAACTTGGGTCGTTGCAAGAACGTTTAAATATTGTGGTATCTAATAATTTGGAATTTGATTTTATAATTCAATCCAATAGTTTAATTCTGCTGAGAAATTATTTGCAGAACAAAAGTTTTATGATATATTGAAAACATCGCTAAAATAAAATCGTCATCAACAATTTAAAGCACTAATAATTTAACTCTAACCATTTCTTTCTTCAGGCCACAGCTGGACTAAATAATCAGTCCACCCTTTGAAATTAACTATATGCGGCTCAACACGATGACTATAAACTGAACAGAGATTCACGACGAGACCATTGAAATATACAATGGGAATGGTCGAAGCAAGTGCCTGAAGCGTTATTGAAGCAAGAAGTTGTTTGAAACCGAGCTCAGTATCTGCTACGACATTTTTTGATACATCATCGACGCCAATCATCTGGAAAAAATAGATAAATTCTTTGCTAGAACAACATTGGTGCCATAGAATTTTTGTTGCATATGAAAGTAAGAAAAGCCGCTGCGTACCAAAAAAGAGGGCATCAGTTCATGCAAATAAGATAACCAAAGCGAATCACTAGGATTGACAAAATATTCAATATCCGCGGTCCACTGAGACTGAAGCAAGTAAGCTGCAACGAAACTATGCTGAAAGTTGAGCACAGTATCTTTAGCATAGGCGGTAGACAAATCTGTGAACCAAATTAATTTGAACTTGCCGCCAAGATTTGAAAGCTGCTTCAATAAAATTTCAATCTGAAAAAAAAAAACTTGATACATCTAAACCTATAGAATTTAGATACTATCACCCTGACAAAACCATGGATGTACAACATAACGTCTATTTTCAAGTACTAGAAACTTTCACATTACCTAACCATCTACGAATTAAAATGCATATTTACCTGTTTCGCAATAACAATAGTCTGTCCACCTAACGTCCAATTCAAATAACTGTGAGCTGTAAGTTCGATTAATAATCCATCTAACGATATTAAAAATATTTCCACGTCCGCGAATTCGGAGATTATATTATCGTATTTGGAATTGAAACGATTTAAGATCTGCAAAGTAAATTATTATTCATTTTCCTTCTTTGAAAAAGCAAGCAATTATGTAGCATATTCCCAAAAGAAATATTTGAATCCAATTTTTTCACTTGAAAAAGAAAAACACTGTAAGGTGCACCGCGCTGGATTTAACAATCAATTTGAGCAATCCCTGAAAGATCTACATGAATGGAATTGCTCAAAAATTGCAGAAATGTATTAGTGGATGAATTTTCAATCACTTACTTCAACTAAGTTGACATCACTTGTAGTAAAATCATTAGTAATAACAATGTCACCAGCATCCTCGTCCTCATTCTCTGATTCGATATCATTTTTGATTGAAACTGATGTAGACATTCCATCTTCAATCTAAAAATAGGAAATAAACGAAAATCAAACTGAAACGGATATTTCAAAAACTGCATGAGGATACCTGATCAAAATAGAATTACAAATATAATTAAAACTAAAAAATACTCACATCGCTATCACTATTTTCTTTTGTAAAAAGAATATTTTTCTCTTCAAGACTGTTTGCTATTTTGGATATAACAGTTTTTTTGATTGGAATAGAATCCACTTCGATCAATTTATCCAAATCATCCCAATTGGACATCGCCTCACAACAATCGTTTTTCTGTTTATTTTAATCGTTCAACTAATGAGTTCAACTCTAATAGAAATTGCTGAAAAATTATCTCTGATACAATCCTTTCTAAGGAGGATGAAAATGTACATCGATTTACTAGTTCATTTTCGCTCTTTGTTCTCAATTTTACATCAATGAAATGAAATTTCTTCGAAAATAGTCAATAGGTCAATCATTTATTTAAGAGAAAAAAAAATTAAATGAATAGGATAAGGAATACATAAAAATATCACTCAGGGAAGAATTTGTTTCATGAAAATTCATACAAATTATCCAGGCCTACAAAATTCAATCTGAAAAACTAAAGGGCCTTCCTGCATCACCACCATCTTGACCTCTATATTATTGATCAAATGAAATGAACTTTGCATCAATCTCATATTACTCATTACCTGACCGATGACCTCTAACGGGCCGTCACGTTAAAAAGAGTTACTGATTATGCAATGAATTAGGTCCAATATGTTGCGTGTTACCTGTTTGTGCTAATCGTTGAAGTTCATTTCCTCCTGGAAATAGAAATTTTTGATACTGTAAATGATGAATGCTATATGATCCAAAAAAGCCTTCAGATTACACGACAAATTTTCTGTATTGGCATCAAATATTCTCGTTTATACGTCATAATTCGCTATTTACTGGGAAATTGAATAACGATCTATTACGATAGAGCTTAAAAAAAAAAAAGAAAAAAAAAATTCAATTAAAAAATTAAAAATTAAGACAGCAATATGTCTCGTCCAGAATTTACTGGTCCTCCTGAATTGGTTTGTTTTTGCTAAAATTTTAAACAATAGACATGCTGAAATTTTTTCAGTAGTTTTTTGCCTGTAATTAATTTTAATAGCTATGTTTCCAATATTTTAAATAATAGTGCAAAATGAAGTTTATTTGAATTCAGGATGCTTTAGAAGGAAATTAGGTAATTGAGAAAGTTAAAGCGTAATATTAGTGTTATTTTTTGCTTTTTCAGTATTACAACGATGCTCAAGCAGCAAAATATTCGCAGAAGTAAGTGTTATCATTCATCTTATCATTAGTCTTATCATTTTCCTTCTTCACAAAGCTTTTATGTGCATTGTTTAGTTATTTGTTAGCTCTATGTGTATCTTCATAAGCACATTTGTAAATTTCCAGTTCACATATCGTTGAAATTCAAACAAGTATGGCGGAACGAGCAATCGAATTGCTTGCTCTTCCGGATGATAATGTATCGAGATTATTGCTGGATATTGGATGTGGTTCCGGTTTAAGTGGTGAAGTTATTACAGAAATGAATCATAATTGGATTGGCGTGGATATTAGCGAAGCGATGTTAAGTACGTTCAGAATTTATAATGCATGAAGTATTTCATCTACTATTTAGTAGTGTCTAATAAGTGAAAGTGCTTAAACAGAAGTCTAAATTCCAATTCTAAATTTGATGATTTGGAACTTCATTGTTCATTATTCATTTATAACTTTTGCTAAGAAGTTCATTATGCTTGAGCTTTTTTGACATTAGTCTAAGATATTTTGCTAATCAACAGCGAACAGTAAAGATGTTAAAGTAGCGAAAATTTTGAACTTTGTTGCTTTTATTGCTGGATTTGATAAAATTTTAGAAGTTGCCACAGTTGATCGAGAGATCGATGGTGATGTTGTGTTGAAAGATATAGGTGATGGTTTGCCTTTTCGACCGGGTACATTTGATGGTGCAATAAGGTAAGTAATAGCAGAACATTTTAACGGCACTTAGCAAGATTAATTTATCAGCTTGAAATTTATTGTAAAAATAAGTTGAGTTTAATATTTGAAGTTTTTAATTAATTTTAAATTAATTTTTTCAGCATATCTGCAATTCAGTGGCTGTGTCATGCGAACACCCGAGAGCAGAGCCCACAAAAACGATTACTTCGATTCTTCCAGTCATTATATGCTTGCATGGTAAAGATTTAATGGATCTGATTTCGTTCTATCTTTTCTCCATTTCTCTTTAAGCGAAAATTTAAGCGAAAAGCGTGAGATTCACTGCATCATTCATACATTTGGCCGTAGATTAAATAATATTTTGAGGTTGTAAAAAGTGTTTCAGGGTCGCGGTACCCGTGCCGTATTCCAATTTTACCCAGAAACTGTTAGCCAGACTGAACTTATAACAATGCAAGCAACAAAAGCAGGCTTTACTGGAGGACTTGTGATTGATTTTCCCAACAGCGCCAAAGCCAAGAAGTAATTTAATGCGTCATTTCCGTTGTGAAAATTTTTGAATTGAGACTTGACGGTGAAGACTTTTTTTTGGGTTACTTGGCACAGACAAATAGTTTGTGGCAAAGGTTTGTTGAAAGACGGAGGAAATATTATTCAGTTGATATTACAAAACAATTTTTTGAAGAATATTCGGTTGAAGGTTGATCAGATTATCAGGTTATTCCTCTTCGGTTGTCCTCACTGAGATATGCTTACTGATTGAACGAGTTAAATAAATATTGAATACTAACTCTTCTCCTTGTTCGAATCTCTCATATCGGAGGATTTCGTTTACAGCAATCCCACATTTGCCCCAGAGATTCACCAGATCGCACTAGTGGTCCCAATTTCTTCACAATATTCGCACAGTTATTAGATTAGGCTAGAGGTCCCTTAAAATATCCTGATACTCTTAATTATTGGATCAAATATTATTTACAATATGTCAAATAATTAGACTAAAGAGTGAGAGTTGGATAAAACGATTGACTTTTCCATGCATAGAAAAAATTTCTGTTTTTGTGAATTTACTTTAATTATTTTAACATATTTATATATCTAAAAATGTTTCGGTTTTTCCGATACTTCCTCACTTTTGTTTGGTACTGAAAAGTAGTGTATGTTGTTCTCACTCAGCATGGTATTTTCACTTGTGTGCTGTTCATCCCGAGTGCATTGAGTATTTATTTATTTTTTTAAGAGTTTATTTGGTGTTAATGGTTGGAGGAATGCAGCAACTACCGAAAGCACTAAATGAAGAAAAAGAAACAGATCAAGTTTCGAACATAGGGAGGAGGTAATTTTGAAACTTATTTCGAAGTTTGATATACTAGATTTGGAGGCCGAATGAATAACAGTGCTATATTTTTTATTTTAGATCAAGGAAAAATGATAAGCGAGACATGCGGAAATTGGTGAAACGTTCGAGAGAATGGATAGAGGCTAAAAAGGATCGTGCCCGAAAACGCGGGAAGTATGTTTTTTATTATTTAAATCTCTTGATTATCAGGTTTGTAACTCTGGAGAAATTGTGGGCCTTTTGGTCACACGATATAAGTTTCTCTGATTATTGCAACCATTTAAATCTGAAAGCATTGTTCAGTGGTTTTCGTATTTTAGAGAAACTCGCGCATCTTCGAAATATACAGGTCGGAAAAGGAGACGCTTCACATGAAGTTCGCATCGTTTCACTTTTGTACTTTTTTGTTGTTTTTTTACTTTTATTGTGTAAACATAATAAGACAACTAGAATGTTTTTTAATACACTACCTTGCAAATCCGTCGTATCGCACAACATTTTTCGAGTAATTACAAGAAAAAGATTTGACAGATGCTGTGATAATTAGTTTTCACTCCCTACTAAGACTGTTCATTTCATCGGGATCCAATAAAGGAAACCAGCCAATAGATTACATTGAAATAAGATATAAAGCAATGGAACAGCAATTTTGGAAGCGGAATCTATTCGACTAACTACATTGTTGGATTCATTTTTACCTTTTAACTTACTTCTGCTGCAGTTTGATGGAACACTGAAATGAGAATTTTCTTATGTTTGAATTTACTGTTATTTAATAATTTGTTATCTCAATTAGAGTTTTGTAGCAAATTTTGTTTGTTAGGTTGAAATTGCTTGGTATTGCTGATAAATTATAAAGCGTTAATGGATAAAAGCATTTGGGTAAGTTCTATATCTGAGTGCTCCTGCTTTATAGATAAGTATCGATTTGATTAAGACTTTGAATCTGGATTCTTTTTTTGGCAGCTTGTCCCGGCAGCATTGTTGGCGTCGATAACATGCGCATTTTTGATATCTCGCAAATGACTGATTTTGTTAGTTAAACGGCAGAGAGCACAATAATGAAAATGAAAAGCTTGGATTTTCCCGAGAACAATCAATGATTTGGTTTCAAATTGCTAATTCAACAGATTACATAAATTTTAAGAAGATTTATGGTGTTGCTGTTATCCAATTTCTTGAAAATATGATTGGATGAGAAGTTTTGATTTTTTTTTCATCTCTTAGTGTATCGAATTTCAAAGGAGAATGACGTGTGAACTGCAAATTTCGATACAGAGAAAGACTTTTTCAGAAATATTAAAATCAGTAAATCCAAAGTTCTCAGGATTAAGAGAGATTTTACTTTTTCTAGTATTGACCCTATTTACATAATTGATAATGGCTTATTCAACTACTGCAGCAAATACAAATCCGGAAAGCTCTGAAAAACATTTCAGAAATCGTTATAAATAATCTAAACTAGTAATTTAATGTCTATCATAACAATATTTAGTTTCTTTCAAAAATTTCATACAAAAACTGTCAAAGATTCTTGAAAGATAGGTGTTCGTAAAAATGTCATAGACGATAAAATGGCAAAAAGCCGCTAACATAACATGAATATCGAGAGTAGTTGAACGCGAAACTTTCGGCAGATCAGGTCGATAGCTGCAACCCAAATGTGGGAAAGTACTACATTATGCCTGAAATTCAAAATTAGATCAACACGTATGTTCTTGCTCTTTACTGTTAAATGTAAGATGTTAAAAATGAATTACAATGTAGAATTTTCCAATATTATTTACAAAATGTGATATAAAAAAATCGTTCTGCCATCATACACCGATACTCTCCTAAAATTTTCAAAGAAGAATAGATTGCTTGATTCAAACAGCTGCCAGCCACATGAATGCACTGATGGTCGGTATTTGGGTAACAAACACTTCTGAAGCAAATCTTCTACAACACTTTCCTTAGAAGTGATTTATTGCAGAGTTGTTGAAATTAGAAGGAAATTATTTCCAAAATAATTTTACATTTAATAAAACTCAAGTTGATGATGGTTTTTGTTGATTGAGAACTTAATCTATGATAACAATCAGCGAATATTTTTTTGCTTTTTTAAATTATGTTTCAAACACATTTATAGTTCCCACTTGTGTCGAACACATTTATAGTTCCCACTTGTGTCGAACACATTTATAGTTCCCACTTGTGTCGAACACATTTATAGTTCCCACTTGTGTCGAACACATTTATAGTTCCCACTTGTGTCGAACACATTTATAGTTCCCACTTGTGTCGAACACATTTATAGTTCCCACTTGTGTCGAACACATTTATAGTTCCCACTTGTGTCGAACACATTTGTAGTTCTCACTTGTGTTGGCGATTAACCGGCAGAATTAGTAAGTGGAACTAAATCCTTATCAGTTTACATACTTCAATTTTTTTTTGATATAGTTAACAGTTTATTCATTCACATCTTTTGGAAACTACAAATTTGTTACAATACCATGCACTCATATTTCACATTCAAACAGTAAGTAAAATTATTTAATCAACAAAATAATTAAATAATCAGTGAAATTAATTTCGATAGTATCAAGCATATTGTGAAAATAGCTATTTATTCAGCAAAACAATAATAAAATTACGAAGAATTTTTCCTATTTTATTCTCAAATATTTCGATAAGAGAGTTTGCCAAAAATAAGATTTAGTATCGAGTGTTGGACACTGTAGTAATTTTCAAAGTGTTGAAAAAAAAAATCATAAAAGCAATGTACAGGACATTTAAATTGTTGACATTTTTCCTTTTCATTTTCTCTACAAGTTCACATTTGTACAATTATTTCAGTACATGTTCCTGGGAATATTATACAATGAATGATAATGAATGAATTCCAACTCTCAACATAATTATCATTGTTTGTACGGCTAAATCATTTGAAAGAATCTAATGAATAAGCCACTGCTATATATAAATGTCTCAGATTTCAGTTATTGCATATATAAGAATTGAAATATTGCATGAATTCAAAATTCTTATCATTCTTGTCAGAGAAAAAAAGATACCGAAAATTAAATCTTCAAATTCATATAAAAAGATATCTAGCGAAATTTTATTTAAATGAGGACTTTTTTTGAATAAAACGGCTCTCAGTAATCCAGCTTGAAAGATAAATTTTTTCCACAAAGCAATTAATAACTCCATCTTTTATTTCTATATTTATTAATAATTAAGTACCGATCATCGATGATAACTGCTCCCGTCCTATTTTTTATCATATAAATGCACAAAAATTTTGTTCATCTGACTATACAATGAAATAAAGTTTAATAATTAATACTTCCATGAGTGCATGTTATTAAGCAAGTATTAGTGGTGACCTGTGTCATTGGCTGCTGCTGACCAATGACAATCATAACTGTCAACTTTTAAGCATACAAAGATTTCGGAATCTAAATATTTATTATTAATTAATTTTATAATTTTTCCAATCTAAAACTGCAAACTGTTTACAGTACTACAGGCAGAAGTAATTCTCATAAATCTTTTATTTATGTCCCACGACATATTTATCATTCTATCTATCTTTTCTTTATCTCTTTTTAATTTGACATCACTGATTAAGTGAACCAAATTAAATTCAATAGACTTATTACTGATTACTTTAAATTAACATTCCTGTCTTGTTCCCTTTCTTTCTTCCACGATTCCCATCGGTACTGTTTTGTCTTCTTATATTTATTATTATTTTTTTTTTTAATAACAAGCAAATACAAGGCAATTCGAAATCTACAAATTCTTTTCTGTAAATGACAGATTATTCACCAGATAGATCACTGTGAGAACGATATAAAAATAACAAATAAGCAGAAGATGAATGGAAAAAATCTCTTCTCGCACTGGATAGTTATCTACTTATTTCAAACACAAGATGTTTTGTAAATGAACATATGTTTTCAACTCTTTGCAAGTTGCGGTTACAAATATAAAAACAAAGGAAATATCGATTAAATTGAAAACAGACAATAGATATAATCTTTTGAAGCAAAATTGTTCAACTATTTTCAATAAAGTTTAAAAACTTGGAAATTACACAATACTGAGATTAAAATCATTAAATAGGTTAGTGAAGAAAGCTTAACCTATCACTTTCTAATGTAGAGTACGCTGAGTCTATCTAAGTTACAGTTTCATTATTTTTTTTGTTAGAATTATGAATATTACTAATCAAAAAGATTGAAAACAAATAAGTATAAATTCATATTTACAAAAACAAATATATAAACTCAATGTCCTCTTTGTCTATTTTCAGCTCTTAAGTGATAAAAATCCATAGCTGTCAGCGAAATATTCCAACCGCCCGTGACAGTCGCCACATAAAATATAAAGAGAAATGAAATCGGATACAGGAAAATGTGCGTATTTTTCAGTATTGGAAGTGCTGAAAGTGATATTTGAAAATTGAAAATGGAATTAAAATTCTGATTTTCCTTTTGCTTGTAATTAAAAGAATGAGTATTCGGATAAAAAACCCTTAAAATCATCTTGGTATGCAGCAGCTAAAAATTCGAAGATGTTATGTTACAACTTTCCATTTAAATACGCGACTATTTCAGTGAAGAGATAAATAACAAACAATACTATCCCTACGTATTGTAAACTCTGAGAAAGTGAAAAGAACTTTCGTGAAATCAACCGTAAATTATATAAATTCTGTCATAACTAACAAAAAATCATGTAAGATACCAGTATATCCCAAAAAGGTGATATATATATAGTAAACTACAGCCACGAACCAAATCGTATTGCCAAAAAGTCGTGGCAAAAATGCATCGAAACCTATCAGATCTAAAAAGCATTTCCATTTGACATCTGAATTTACATTAAATAAGAGAAATCCCTATAGTTATAAAATTGATGAATTATTTCCATGAAAATGAAACTGTGATTGTCAATCTATTGTCAAATTGTCAATATTGTCAATTGTCAATCTTACGTGAAAATGTCAGAGGTAAAAGAACATGAAGAAACATAAGCATCGGAAAAAATGCATTGAGATGTACATCAAAGCAATAAGCCCATTCTACATCCTGATCGTCAATTCGCCTCAAGAAACGATTAGATGCAAGCCTAAAAGCTATTATTATAGCTTAATTCCAGCCCTGAATTCCTTTATAAGCCCACAAAAATTTTTTTAGAGCAAATTAAATGGATTTAGAAATGGCAAAATTAGAGATAATTATCTCAGATTTTTTTCCTAATTTTCCAGTCTTATTACTCTCGAAAAACTTCTCAATTTAATGAATTTTACAAATGCAAACATTTCTTTACTTTCATGATGCTAATCTTTTCTTCGCCTTTCAGAGGTGAAGCGAATACTACATTATAACTAAAAAATTATAGATTACCATAAAATAGTTGCGATGAGAATCCCGACACCAATGCAATCAATGAAAACGACCCATAGGAAAAATGCAATGAAGCCAATAAATGAAAGCTGAATAGTCCATGCAAATAAAATACTTGATAAAGCAAGAGCTGCCAGAAGAAGCACAAGAAAAGCTGGATCGTCGCGTGCCCATTGGTCCTTTGTCCCTAAAACAAATTTTTTAGTGGAGATCTCACACAAAATCCCTTGGACATTCATAAAATTGCCTCCTCTCCTCTAGATATTCAGCAAATACAGGAATAATCATAGTCACGCCATTCTACCTAACTTCCTTGTAGACTTTTAGAGATTTGGATCACTTTGCCAAAGTAACCTGAAGTAGTACCTTCTAGATAACGATGAAATTACTAGCACTTTCTATACCGTACTTTTATAACTTTAGCATTTATCATAAAGGTGAAAAACAGGAAACGAACGCTTGCGATACATGAAGTTGCGATATACTTTCTGAGGCTTGATCAACAAATAAATCATTTGCCAAAGAGCAAATTCGAAATCCATCTGACGAAAGCGAATAAGTCTTCGAAAATAACGATTAAGTTTTGCT
This sequence comes from Mansonella perstans, assembly GCA_037074765.1. Taxonomy (NCBI): domain Eukaryota; kingdom Metazoa; phylum Nematoda; class Chromadorea; order Rhabditida; family Onchocercidae; genus Mansonella; species Mansonella perstans. Next base: position 35,253 of record JBAMDO010000235.1, on the reverse strand, counting down.
ACTGCTGTCATCCTGACTGCTGTAAAACATCCTATATGATCCGTAGACCTAAAAACATGTTCATATAAAAAAAATACAGGCTTTAAGCTCAAATAATTAAATCAATGTAGAAACAAATACGAATAATTCCTGTAAATTCCACTGTGAAAAAGGATTCCACTAATGTTGCTGATCCTGCACAATTACCTATCTATTTCCTATAATGAAATAAGAAAAGTCGAAGTGTATCAAATTACATCAATAAAAATGTGTATCAAATTACATCAATTAAATTAACAAAACAAAAGTTCGAAACATTGTTGATCTATAGTACAAATAAATAGAACTAACCCGTTACTGGCAATAGATCTCGCATCAGGTGATGCATAACCACTAGTGCGAAATCCTCGACCTCCAGAAGATGTAAAAGTGAAAGAAGAAGTACCAGCTTGTGCCATACTTCGTGCAACAGCTGTAGTAGCTGATAAGCCATTAGAAATCCGCATAAACTCATTCGTATGGCTCATTTAGAATATGCTTGCAAAAAGTAAAACTGAGAAAATGATTTAAATCAACTGTGACTATAAAAGGTAACTTTGCTAATGAATTAACTTAAATTCCAATTATGGAATTTTTAAAACAATAAAATCTTTTCAGAAAAAAAAAATAAATGTTAAACTCAACCAGCATATCAAAGATATTAAATAAACAATTGCTGCTAATTTATTTTTATCATTCATATTTAATCAAATAATTTACAGTGGAATGCATAGTAATGTTTAAGTAAAGCATGATGAAGACAAAAACGAATAACACATATATATTTCATTGCAATCATGCTTCTTCAATATTTGAGTTAAACAACAGTATAGCATATCTGTTTACTTTCGTTACTTAATTCTAATGTTTTTAATCATAATTCATGAAGATTTTAAATGTTATTTTCAGGTTATGGATTCCAGGTTACAGGAAGGCATAGATAAGGAATACAATTAATATATCAATGTTACAGTTGCTTCGCGAATATATCACAAATGTAATAGCACTGGCTAAGCTGTTTGTCGGAAGAATTCACTTGATATATTTCCATAAATATATCATCAAAATGTAGAAATAAAATAAAGCAAAATATTTTAGCGCTTTGAATAATCTGAAATAAAATGAATATAATTTAGTTGCAAACACAAAAAGTATGAGTAAATATTACTTAAAAATAGAACTAGTACCTTAGATTATGCAATTTTCATTCCAAATTTGTAATTAAGCATTGAAATATGATAATTAAGATAATGATAATATTAAAGTAATACTGATGACCAATTGAAATGAATATAATTGAAACCTGAATTATTTCTTTTGATTTTGACTGGTTGTGACATAATGAAAGAAGACAACTAGCAAAAGCATAGCAATGCCTAAGGCATTTGCTACAATGCCTAATTGCATATCTGTAATCATTGTTAATATCTGAAATTATCCAAGAATTTAAATCAGTGGGAAAAATCTGAAAATTATTTAAAGTTCTGTGTATGTATGAAATAAAACGGGGAAAAAAATACATGAAGATAGCATTGTAATACAGAAAGACACGGTGTAACATTAGACGTATAACGTGAGACTAAACGTGAAAGGATCATAGACAGCAATATTCTAATTATTTGAATATAACGTATAACGTGAGATTAAACGTGAAAGGATCATAGACAGCAATATTCTAATTATTTGAATATAACGTGTAACGTGAGATTAAACGTGAAAGGATCATAAAAAGCAATATTCTAATTATTTGAATATAACATGCCGATTTATGAAAAATAACACAGAATCATACGTAATTGCGGTGCTTATATCAATCCCCCCGCAATATCTCAGACTGCCCACCTATAGTATACCGTGACACTGCACTTTCATACCAAAACGGCTCGGCCAAATGAGTTTTAATTTCTTTTACTGTTAGGCAGAGCGAATGGATGGGTAATGCAACAGGAAGGGAAGCAGAGATACTGCGGGAGGATAGCCTCTCAGAGTGCGGGTGGATAGCCTCTCAGAGGGCGGGAAGATAGCCTCTCAGAGTGGCGTTGGGTGGATAGCTCTCAGAGGGCGGGTTGATAGCCTCTCAGAGGGCGGGCGGTAGCCTCTCAAAGCACTTCTTGACTATTTTCTCTCTCTCTATCTCTCTCTGTTCATTTTGCTAATTTTTCAAAATTGGCACACCTATAAGAAAGCGCATCCCAGTATCCCAGTATTTTTATGTATTGTTAGATTGAATTTATAAATATATGCAATGTATTTGTTAACATAATCTGTGAATCACTAATCATTACGTGAATCACTAATCATTACGTGGATCATTAACCATTACGTGAATCATCAATTATTACGTGAATAACTAATCATTATGTGAATCAGTAATAAACAGAATTTAAAAATAGAATCCGATAGTAAACGGAATTTTCAATATTCACTAATCATTATGTAATCATTATGAAAATTGTTGATTAATATTGTTTATTGAAATAGACGATGCGTTTACTTATACTTCCCTTATTTTCTTCATTAAGACTGTTCATACGTGACTTATACGTGACTTAATGACGCATGACATATGTGTTAGGATAGTTTATTTATGTTAGGCATAAAGGATGCAGAAACTAGTATTGAAATTTTCCGGGATAATCGTTGTGAATTTTAGAATTCAAAAATGAATAACTTATTGAATTTAAAAATTTTTATTTTAAAGGCTATTTACAAAATCGATTGAGAGAGTTTCAGCAGACTTCTCGTTTTGTCCTAAGCCAATATCATCATCCATCGCTTTATTCTTAGCCATCGATTTCTCTCACTCTTCTTTCTGGTTGTTGCTGTCTGAATCTTATCATTTTACTGTTGAATGATTTTCTGTTCAGATACATTTCATTAAAATCATTGAATTTACAACAAAACAATGTAAATACGAAATTTTGAAAGTTTTCAATGCGAATAAAAGTTAATTTTTTGTCAAAAAAAAATTCGTATTTTTTTTTTCATTTTTTTAATGAGAACTGGAAAATTTTTGAATAATTAGGAGCTTAAAAGATAGTGCTACTTGTCCAAAAATAACTTTCCTAATTATAAACAGATATATTTGTTCTGAAATTAAAATTGGCAAACGATTTGTTTTGTATAATAACGATATAATAACGAAAGATGTTTTTCTTTTAATCAAATCTAGGTTATTTTAATTAAGAGTTCTTTCAGGTTGATGTCCGGAGAGATCGACGAAACAGACGATTTCCCGCTTGTAGATGATGGTAAATTTCAATATGAAGTTAGAAGATTTTTTTGGAAAATTTTTTACTTCACTTAAAAATTGAAATCTTTAAATGATTTTAGAGTCTCAAGGAAGTTCAATAGATACAGGAGGTCGAACTCCTCGTCCAGCACAACCGCTACCAAAAGAAGAATTTGATGACCAAGAAGAAAAAGCACGACTAATATCTCAAGTTCTGGAACTTCAAAATACTCTGGATGGTAATTTCACTGCTCAATTATTCTAACTATTTTACTCTTCTAACCTTACTAAAATTCTCTTTAAAATTCTTTATAAAATATTAGTAATTACTCTTTAAAATAAGTGAAAAAACTTTGTCCTTTGAAGTGGTATTGAATTTCGAACTTATCAAATCATTTCTTTTTCCACTGTTTCTATGAATTTCTCTACTCATAGAATTTTGCTCCTACGTGTAAAAAATTTGTTAATAAATAGTTTTCTAGGTATAAAGTTAAAAAATAATTTATTTTTGGTTAAAGAATATTAAAAAATAATTCAATTTCACTTTTTATGAAATCATGATTAAATATTTCATATGTTCATTATTCCTTTGTTTGCAGATTTGAGTCAGCGTGTTGATAGTGTCAAGGAAGAGAGCCTAAAATTACGATCTGAAAATCAAGTGCTTGGGCAGTATATCCAGAATCTAATGGCATCAAGTGCTGTTTTTCAACCTGCTCAGCCAAAAGCACCACAAACCAAGTAATTGAATTTTTGCTCATTTTTCTACGTTTAATGTAACACTTGGCGTGAGATTTGAATTCAGCTTGATTTTTCATCAAAAACATAATTTCTGATCATTTGCATGAGATCTTATCATATAATCCTCATCTCAGTAATTAATACTCACAAAATTAATCTACAAAAATGAGTGGGAATTTTTCAGTTTGCAACTCATAAATGATTACATTTTTTTTCAAATAATAGCATGCTTTTCGTAATATTTCACATTCATTACTATGTTTGTGAATTTTTGTCTAAATATGTCGGAATTTTTTCGAACGAATATTTGTTTCTCAGCTTTGACGCTTCTGCTACACAGAATATTCAAGAATGAATATTCTGTGTACTAGCAATGCTTATATTGTACTTTACGTCTTTAGTTAAGTTTTATTCAGTTAAATTATGTTACATTTAGATAAAAGAAAAACTAATTTTATTTTTTTAAGTAAATAAATTAATACATTTTACTGGAAGCATTCAAGTAAGCTAGCAATATTGTGTTAACTGTTAACTTCAACTAGAACTCTGATATATTAACTGTTCTGTTGTGATGAAAATACTGGACAGAAAATAACGAGCAAATGGCGGATTTAGTGATATTATGGCTGTTGACGTATTTGCTATTGTAAATTATCAAATTGTGATGCGCAAATTTTCTATTTATATGCATGAATAATAATGCGAAGTAAATCATGAATGTAATTTCTATTATGGAAATTCAATTTCGTCAAATTCAATTTTTAATTTTCCAACCATCATTCATTTTGAACTTAACTGTACTTTTCTTATTTGTCTTCTTACTTCATTCTGCCACATTTCGCTACGATTTCTTTATTTATAAGTAAATTATCTTCTCATCCTCTTTGCTAAATGATCTTCCATATTTTTTTACCCGTATTTTGCGCTTTTATTCTAACTAATTTTAATTAAAAACAAATTTGCAAGTGTTCTAATGATCAAAATATATGGGAAAGCCGTAAGAAATTTAACTCACTAATGAACAAAAAAAAAAAATATGTAATGCAATGTTCATCGAAATGACTAAAAGATTTGTGGAAATCAAATACAGCTCTAATTTGCGCAAGTTATTGGAAGAAAAACGAACTATTCGGTTGAAAAAAAAAAATTTTATTAATAAATGCCTGTTTTGTGTGTCCATTTTTATAATCAATTTGAACTAATGTATTTTCGAAAAATTTCTTACATTTATTAGATAGATATATATGCCTGTTTGTTTTGTTCGTCTAATTTGTGCGAAACTTTTTTTTTTTTTTATCTGTTATATTATATGTTTTGTGGAATGATAATCATTTTAACTTTTGCATTTTTTTACACTTTCAAAATCTCATTGCATGCTTAAAATATTTAACATTTAATGCGTTCTATGTGTGTGCTTTTCAAAAGACATTTTTCAGCTTAATTACATCTTTTTTTTCTTTTTTTTTTTTTTTTTTTAGAAACGAAATGTTTGGAGCATTCTTTTGGTAAGAATTAGCAATTCCTTCCTTCCTACATGGATATTTCAAATCAGGAGAAACAACTTGAAATAAAACTATCGATTATAACCAGGAAAAATCGTTAACATTTTATCGTTGTGGTAGTAGCTATTCGTTTTTCTTATTACTGCTTAGTTAGTGCAATCAATTTCATGCAAAGATTATTTATTTATTTATTGGTTTTGTCCAGTGCTTTATTGTTATTATTACTTTGTTTGCCTTCCTATTTTAATGCCTTCATTGTCTACACTGATATGGAACTATTATTAGCACTAAAACCATTGTTGTGATTTTGTCAGCAAGCTTTACTTGGAAATCAACAACTGCTTGAATTTGAATTTTACATCTTTCGTATCCAATTTGTAAATTATAAATTGCAGAATTGTTTGAAAGTGAACAACGAAACAAAATTTGCATGTTATTATGTATTTGTATAAGCTTCCGATGACCAATACAGCTGACGAATGATGTGATTGCATAGAGGTGTTCTTAACGTTGACAATCAAAGCAGGTTCGAGAGTAAAATGGACTGGTGCAGCTAATGTATTAGTAATATCTAATAAAAAAAGAAAAGAAGCGATAAAAAAAAAAAAAAAAAAAAAAAAAAAAACCCCATCAAATAAATAGAACTCCGTTCCGCCATTCTTGATTCTAAATCAATGATCTCTAAATTCAGCAATCATCAGATTAATGAACTTCAGCGCCTCATACGATTAGGGCTTCTTAAAGGTATTCTTCGGTTATTGTACAAAAAGCGCTAAAACTACACGAAATTTGGCATCTACAACCGTACCTTTATAACGATACCCTCAAGATTTTATATGTGGACATAACTAGGACACGTTACGATTGTAATTTTTAATAAATTATTAATCCATGAATAATTGGATCGTACCTTTATAAGCTCCAAAAAAGAGCTTATAAAGATAAACCGTATCTTTATAAGCTCTTTTATTGACTGTAGGAAGAGTCCTACAGTCTATAAAAGAGCTCGATAACAATACATTCTCCAAAAGAATTCTGCAGCTTTTTAAAATAAAGCTTATGCCACACGCATTTGTTAATTAAAAAATCAAATGAGATCGAGTATGAGGTAAACACTGCTCTTAAACCGCAACTTTCTTGTTTCTTGCATGTGTTACTGGTGATTTCTTCGCCGTTTTCGACTTAACTGTCGAAGCTTTTGGCTTTTTGGTTCTGCTAGCAGCCTTCTTGCTTTTTTGAGCTCCTCCCGTAGAAACAGCTCTTGCCTTTTTCGGTGTAGCTTTTGGTTTCGAAGCCTTCGATGTAACTACCTTAAATTATAGGAAAATAAAATTTTAATAGATGATGATTAATAGCACATCACAAATAACGAATGGTATAACATATGCAAAAATTAGTTAGTTCAATAATGAATAACCTTTTTCACGCTAGATTTTGTTTTCATGGATTTTTTTGATGATAGTATTTTTACACCACCAGCTGTAACAGATTTTGCAGCTGTTGACTTCTTAACTTTTTTAGGTGATTCCGATTTTGATTTTGCATCAACTAAACGAAATGATCCAGAAGCTCCAGTGCCTTTCATTTGTTTCAATACACCTGATGCAACGCCGCGTTTCAATCCCATTCTAAGATGTGCATTAACCTAAATGTTCAAAACCTATTTATTATATATTTATGTGATTTAAAAAATAAAAAAAAAAAAAAAAAACTGTGATTGTATGAATGAAATGATAAAAAATATTTAAAAAATTTGCAAATATCAAATGATGATAAATCAAGTGCAACTAACAAAACCTTTTTTTTTTTTTTTTTGCACCTCCTGGGTCTTTGCTATCGCCTTTAAATATCTAGATCAGAAATTTTCAATGTTTTAAAATATATAAATAATTCCCATCGGAATCCACAATAATTTGAATCTTTAGTAAATTTGAACTGTATCATTTCTAACGCATACATCTATCTCAATGCTCCATGCCGTATGTGTTAACACTGCTGCTGCTGTCTGACCAATTTCGATCAATACATTCATCGGATTAAAATTGATGTGTTAGAATGAAATTATCCAAAAAAAAAAAAAATTCAAAAACTCACCATAGTTGGATTTTCACCTACTGCAAAATTTTGCATGATATATTTCAGGATTGCTGCACGACTTGAACCTTTTTTATCCTGTGTAGCCAATAATGCTGCTTTAATCATATTACCATAGGGTGGATGAGCGTGTTGTGATTTCACTTGTGATTTCAACGATTTTGTTGTTGGTACATGAGCATTCATCCTTACTACCATATTGTTTCTCTTCTTACCAACTGGTGAAGTTATTGGTATAATATTGTTCGGTGATACAATCATATTATTTAAATTATCACCCATTGCGGCGCTTGGAATAGCAGCAGTTTCCTCAGTGGCTGGCATTGTGTTTGTTAGAGTAGTGATTGTAACTGGTCACAAATCAAAATGAACTGAAATTATTCATCAGTAAAAACACACCATTGCTTAAAAGTGAACATTTTTTTCGTTATTTTTGCTATCACAATATTTCGCCACAAATTGCTGTTAAAGAAACAAAATGAATCGTTAGAAATACAAAATAAAGATTCCGTTAGAATCAGAAGTAATGATAGAATCTGATTCTATCGGAATCTGTTGATAGAATCTGATTCTATCGGAATCTATTGATAGATATCGTTATATTCTATTGACATTATTTCCAATCATCCTAAAGTATCAATCATTCTTCCCAAACAATTAAACTCTTCTCATGTCTCACATTTCCCGCCATTGAGCTGTGTTATGTCCCAAAAAAAACAAAGCAACCATAACAAAAAAATGTACAGTACAGTATCACTGAGAATTATGAGAGAGCAAAATCTCTGAAGCTTAAGATTCCTCCTTCACGATCTATTCACAATATGTATAAATAAATATCATTGATATGTACTACAAAATTACTTCCAAACCAAACATTTATCTTTAATTCATTCCATTTTTTTATCAGTATACAGAACATTTTTTTTTTTAGAAATTAATAATTAAAAATTCATTAAAATTAAAAAATTCTTAATAATAATTAAAAAATATTATAATTCTTAAAAATCTACAACCCTTTTAAAGCAGAAAAAGTAAACTTTTGAAAGTTCATTTCTATTTGACCTTTTAAAATTTTAAAAATTATACATGCACTTAAAAGATTTTACATTAAACATGTCTTTAGATTCTTTAAAGATGATACTAGAAACTTTAAGAATACTTTCTGGCTTTAAAAAAGTTCAATTTCTGTTTCACAAATTTGAATCCTTTTTCCAGAATTCCGTTCCAGTATATGATATGATATGGTAGTGATTGTTTTAGAAATTGCTGCAAATAAATGTAATGAAAAAATATTGTAAATTTTTATCATAAAAATGGTCAGTAATACAAGAAACCTGAATTATACATCTTTAGGTACATGGTACCTAAAAAGTTAGGATAACCTGAAATCCAAGAAAGACCCCGAAACAACCAACCCGAACATGCGTTTTCACCAGAAATGGTTGGAACTGACGAAGAAACAGCTGTATATGTGGCAAGAGCGAGGCGACGACTACGCTGGGACTCCTCGTTATAGTCGTATGCACTTCAATATATACATTGCAATCTGGTAAGTATCACTTTTAAAATGGCACGCTACACGTTAATTTCACGTGCTAAACATTTCAAATTTTGATAAAAATATAGTAGAGAATTTGCGCTATAATTTAAATATAAATTTAACTATGAAATAAATTTAATAAAGCAATACGAAACGTTTGGATTGTAGAAATTTCAAATTTTACATCTATTTTTCACTGTTATTTGCGCTTTTTAAAAATTACTCAAAATTACTTATAGCTAATTTTTAAGACACAAATTAGCCAATTCTTTACTCTATACTTTAGCAAATTTCCATTTTTACTTATTGTATTCGATGCATTGTAAAATAGCTTTTACTAAGTTTTACTCAACAATACTGTCTGATAGGAAATGTAAAATTTAAATAACTTTTAATAAATAAATCCTATTAAATTACATATATTTTGATTTAAAATTTAATGAGTAATTTAACTGAATCAATTTTAACTTAATCTGACAAAGTTTTGAGTGAAAAAAATTGAATTTTTAAAATAATTTGAGAAGTGATATATAATGATTTGTAATGTAATTATTTGTAGTTCATAGCAGTGCGATCATTCCTAAGGCAAACATATATTTCTTCTCTTTCATTTATTCTTTATCACATAGATTGATAAGAATGATTTAAAATGAAAGATTAATTAAATTTTTAAAATTGAAAAATTTAAAAAGTGAATTCCATCAAAACAAAACTGTGATAAATTTGTCCCGATGACAGTGCTTTATCATTTCGCGTCCTTCTATCACTATTAATTTCTATCAACAATTAAATCAATTACTTATTTTATTTCTAGAATGATAAAAAGTACATTGAAATATTTTATTTTTGATTATTTTAAAATTATAATTTATCAAATTTTGAAAATTTTATAAATGCTAGAAATTTTCAAGTATATGCTATATTCTCTATTTATTGTAGGTATGATGAAATTTTAATTTTTTAAATTTTTTTTTTTTTTTTCCAATGAGTGAGTGTGATAGAGAAGAGAAGTAAAAGAAAGAAAATTCAGGAAAAAGACAATAATTATATGCTAAAAATTGTTGAGTAATGTAATATATGGCTTTCTAAATTAAATTAATTAATAATTTAAATTTCAAATTTAACTAAACTGCTACAAGGTGTTTGTAGATTTATCATAAGGTGCACAAGCTAAGCTATAAAAGGACAAAAAGAAATTATTTCTTTTTGTGATTCGATTTTAATTCGAACTTTTCTCTCTTTTTAGCGCAATTGCCTATCAATGCATTGCAAATGGCATATATCAAAAATGTTAATTTGTGGAAAAGTAAAATTTTTAGTTAAACTTTTCCTATCAAATGTTATAAAGTATGCAAGAGATATCTTTGCTTTTTCCTTACCGATTTATTGATTTTGCTCGAACTTTTCATCTCGAACTCCCAATTACTTTCGAGATATTGAACTTTTGATAGCTTTAAGAGGTCATACAGTTAAGATCATCCCTCAAATAATTTTTTGTCAAATGTTATAGTCATTTAAAAAAAAGCAAAAGTTTTTGGGAAATCTCATAAAATTTGCTGAAAACAAAGCATACAGTGGTAAGCATACAAATAAGTATAAATAAGCATATAATAAATAAAAAATTAACTGTAACATACATTCAAAAAGAAAAAAGTTAAATGAAATGAGATAAAAGTTAATGCAAACTTTTTCCGAACATTACAAAATCAAAAAATTTTTCACTGTTAAATGGAAAACATTGAAGTAGATTTATTCACTGGATGAAATGTAATTTGAAAAAAAAAAAAAAAAATGCAAAATATTTGCGAAATGCTAAAAATGAAATGTTTGCATTTGAACAGTGAGAAATTAAACATAACTTCAGCGTTTTGCTAATATAGTTTTTAAAAAGTTATTAATTTTACTAAACTTTCAAAGTAACTTACATCAAACTATTTGTGAAGAGCAAATATATTCGAAATGAGGGAAAAAATAAAGTTATTATTCAAATATATTAGTATCTACAGATTTCATTTGCATACTATATTTTCATCAATAAATAAAAATACAAAAAGAAAAAAACGATCAAAATAAGCTTGAAAATTAAATAATAATATTTTAAACTTTTTTAAACAAAAACAACATTTGATACATTTGACAACAAACATAGAAGGTAGTTTTTTTCTCTATTTTTCTTTCTTCTTTTTTTGATTTCTGCAAATGTCCTTGATTTGGACATTTGCAGTTGAAATTTAACCATTAATAATTAGTTCAAAAAAGAACACCTGGCTTTTAAAATATTTAGCTTCCTCATGGTAATCTTGCATTATTATATATTATAGCGCTCCTAAACACCAATATTCCACATTAGTTAATACCATACTTTGAAATTTTTTTACTTTCATATACTTTTGAATTCTGACAAATTTTGTTTGTCTTTATTAAAATGAATTGCCTATAATATATCAGCATTAATGTTAGACTCAAATAAAATTCATGGAATAAAAAATAAATGATAGAATAAATGAATTACAAAAAAAAAAAAAATATCAAAAATGAGTAATCTTTTCATACTTTAAGAATTAGCGAAAGGATTGTAAAAAGTTCTGCAGAAATTTAATTTAGTCTTAGTTTTTTTGACAATTTTCATTCTATTTGCTTGTTTGATCGATTATAAACTTTTTCCATTTTCATCGAACTATGTAGCAATCGGTGAATGCTCAACAGAGAGTACAGTATGTTAGAAAAGCACGGTTGTTACAGTTGAATAATTTAACCATACAGAATGGTATATTATCAAAATGTTAGTAAAATCATGAAATGGTAATTTTTTGTTGACATGAAATCAGTGATGTTAATTTAGAACAGGTTGTTAATAACAATTGTTGTGTACGATAGAAGAATTGCTGGATGAATTTTGTAGTTTCAAATTTCAACAAAACATCAAATGTTTAATTGTTATAAATCGTTGATCAATTAACGCCACTTACAGAAAACTATGTTCATAAGAAATATCAATTACTTTTAATTTCATTATTTGATTATTCTAATTTTATTTAATTGCCACAACAAAATTTTATTATATTTAAATGAGGCAAACAGCAAAAATTCCATCAACATTAATTACTTAATTACCTTTAATATAGTTGCGATAATTTTGTACCATTTGCAAAGCCTATGATGGAAGTAAAAAAATCTGAACAAATTTATAAGCTTTTAGAAAGTACACAAAACATTTGCTGTAGTAATATAATTTTTATTTTACCTGTGTTATTTTATCTGACTTATTTTAAAACTTTTTATGAGCTGTGATGAGCTTTTTTTATTCTAATAATAAATTATTCCAAATTTCGATTTATAGACTAAGGTAGATAAATCTGCAGTAATTAATTGCTGTTGGATAATGAGATCAAGAATGATCATAATGTATGCATCATTCCAAATAATGTATTGTTTTTGCCAACATTCCAAGTTGATTTACTTTTGATATTGATATGGTTCTGAGAGAGATATTTATAGTTTGCTAGGTTTCATATGATTTCTTTGAATTAAGTACTAGTTTGTTTAATGAGGGATAAATGCATTTTACAGTAAATCAGAACAAATTGTTTGGACAAATCAAATTTTTGAAGCTTAAAAAATTTAATCGATCAATTGAGATTGTTATAAGTCTATGAGAAATTACAACTAATAACAATGATTTCATTAATTGATGATAATTTCACTAAATTTTTTGAAGGATTCTAGGAATTTTAAGGAATTTTGAACTTTTTCAACTCTACGGATTGGTTGGTGCCATTTATTAGCTACTGTATATTACACAAATATGGCAGATGATGAGAAATGTCGTTCAGCTGATAAGAAACAGCAAAATGATTCGGATGACACGTCAAGAAATAATGAAGATGCCACTTCCAAAAATCATAATCCGATTGACAATGAAGCAACAAATTTTTATAATAACTGCAACATTTCATACGATATTGATACCACTATCAGAAAAATAAATCATGATGCTTTATTCAGTTTCAGCGATAATTTAGCAAAATCTAATTCGGCAAGTTTTTTTATTTCATTTATCTGAGAGTACTAAAGAAAAAGGATTTACAAGCAGTTAATTTTTTGCATTTAATGGAAAATTTTAAGGAAAATCTTAACACTGAATTTTTAATTTATCATTCATTTTATTTTTAATTTATCATTTGCTCATTCATTTTACTTATCATTTACTTATTCCATTCAATTATTTTTAGGATGCAGCTACTGAAGAAACTTTGAACCATGAGGACATCGGAAAAATAAACGATACTTACTTATTGCTGAAAAGATTGGGAGCAAAGGTTAATGCAATAGAAGAAAGATTAAGAAATTGTAGTATTGCTGAAGGAGATCAATCGTATTCAGTATATAATTGTCCTTCATTAAATTTGAATAATCGACCTAGTTGTTTAAATAAACTTATAAATTTAAACCATTTCTCAGATTCAAGAAGTGAAGATTCGGTAAGTTTCGAAAAGTCAACAGAGTTGCATCATTCATCAAGTTCGGAAAATTCAATCAATTCTGGAAGTCCGGTGATAAACCTCGGATGGTCAAGTGAGCCAACGAACCTATCAAAATCTGAGCAATCTGCAGCTTCCGCGTTTTCCACTGATGTAGAGGATTCATCAAATTCAGGAAATCTAAGAAAGCATTCGGCAAGTTCGGACCAATCAATAGACTCAGAGTATTCATCATACTCAGAAAATCAGATAGATAAGGAGAATTCGAGAGGTTTGGAGCAGACAACAGACTCAGAGCAATCAGTGAGTTCAGAAAATCTGAGTAACTTACAGGATTCAGCAAGTTCGGAACAATTAATGTTTTTCGAACATTTATCAAATACAGAAGATCTAATAGATTCACAGCATTTAATTAACTCAAAATATTATATAGAGTCGAAACATTCAGCAAATCCAGAAGACCCAGTGCATTCAGAACGTTTGACAAGTTCGGTAATATTTCAAAATCCCGATTCATCGAGAAATTCAGAAATCCCACAAAATTCCGATAATCGAAAATTCTTAACATCCTTTGAGAAGAATAAACTTTTTGAAAGACAGTCAAGAATTTTAATTGATTCTGTTGATCAGATGCTGCCAATTTCATCAGAAAATTCAGTTGAAACTTCAAATAATGACGATGATAGAATAGAAACAGATAATATCTATCCATTTTTGACAGCTTCTATGACAGACATTGGAGAGGCGCCAGCAAATCCTCAAAGATTATTGAATGCAACTTCTGAAGTATTAGCAAAGTCAAAAAGTGCCAAATATGCAACTGCATGGGAAAATTCATTAAATGAAATAAATGATGAAACATATTCGGAATACTTTATGTGCTTGCAATCTTCTTCAAATAGTTCAGGAGATTCCGAACAATCATTAGATTTGGAAAATTTGTTGACTGAAGTCAGACCACGAATTCAACGATCTCTTGTATCTTATAGGAATAATTATCATTGAAATGGTTATCGCACCGATATACGTTAAATCACTGATAATGATGCATTAAATTATCTTTGAAATCAAATCTCTTGTTCTTCTTTTTTCGTAGCAAAAGATATTTATTTTTTGACATTGTAATAAACTAAGTTTTCATTGATATCTGCGACAGCAATGTATTTGAAAAGTTTTAATGATATATTTTGTGAGATATTTGCCATTCGTTACCATCATTCATTGGTATCTTCAAATGTTGATTTCAGTAATCATCATGCTTGATCTTCTTGGACTTTAGACTTTATTTGCAGTAATTATCATTGAAGCCATAATATCACAATTATCAAAAACACTTAGTTGCTGTCGTTTGTTTATTTGTCTGTTTTTTTTTTATCCATTAATATTGACATCTGCACATGTGCGGACGAAAATTTGAAATCTTGCGGACAAAATTCTGAAATTCAAAATTTAACTTGAATCCATGCGCTTGCATGGGCGTGCTTTTTCAGGATATTTTGGAAATACCATTCTTTCATTGACTGAAATGATTGAAATTGTTTGTTTTAAATACAACAAGTAGGTAGCTAAGACTGATAGAAGAAAAAAAATCTGACAGTGCTGCTAAGGTTGCGTTCCTCTTTTTTTGTGTTCTTACTTTATCTTACAAGTTATCAATTGGAAATTGAGAAATTGAGGAAGCATGGAAATAATTGTTTTTTGGAAACTACGAGTTGAAATTAAGAATTTTTAAAATGCATTTTAAAACTATAAAAAGTTGGAGGAGTAGTTGTAAAATTTGAGACGAAATTTTCATTCAACAAATTACGTAAAATTTATTTACTATTTTTTACTGCTCTTTCTTGTCCTTTTTTGGCTTAAAACTATAGTGGTTGTAGTGAGGTAACTAGTTATTGAATGAGTGATACATGTTCCAAACTTTAATTTTGATATGGTTTGTGTTTCAATTTAATTTGAAAGCAATAAAAGCTTATCCAATTTGTGTTGCGCAATCAATCAACCATTTTGTCTTAAAAAATTTTTCGGAAAAAAATTGACTTATATGAACTTTTAACTAATCCTTTATGCAATACAACTAATTAACCATACAATTAACATAAGCTATTTCAATCACAAAATTTAAATTCCTCAAGAAATTAATAATTCGCTACATTGCCTCTAATTGATCGACACGTACGCTAAAATAATTTCTTCTGAATGAATAAGAACAGTTTGTTAATGAATGAGTTAAATAAATCAAAAAGTGATATATACTAGAGATTTCTCATTTTTGTTTTGTAATGAACTGATGAAACAAAGTTCTGTTATCAAGTAATACAAATTATGTCTGTTTTCCAAATTTGAAATCCTCTCATTTGCATTTCGAATGAAACAAACAATTGTTAATGCTTTTACAATTATCTGTTGCAAGTTTGCAATTAATAAAGTTGTCATTTCTTCATATTCAAGATAAAAAAAAATATCGAATATTTGAAATTATTGAAAAGATTTAATTTAAAAATAAATCTGCGATATTGCATGCTTTTTTTAGTTATTTCTTTGAATCATCTTTACTTTTTCATTTTTTTTTCCTTCCTTTCTTTTTAGAAACAAAGGCTAACTTCTTCATTAGTACATTTAATAAAATCATTAATTAAAATTGACAAGTCATAAATACTTGCGTTTGACCGATTGTTACCATCTATCTGTGCGCTTTTATATTCTCTTCTAACTTTTCCAGCAATTAAATTAAAAAAAATGTGTTACGTACGTGTATGTGTGTATGTATGTATGTATGTATGTATGCATGTCCCATTTGTGCTTATCAATGTTCTAATCAATCAATTGCAAGAATACCGTCTCCTTGATTCACCGAGTCCCCACGCCTGTATACCTGTATACGCGACAGAACTTAACCTATCTTTTCAGCACTATCTATCGTAAAAGGAATGCATTTTCGAGAATTTTGGAATGAATGTCGAAAAACTATTGCATCTAATTGGCGAACACTTGCCGATAAATCAGGTATCTTTTGAAATTACTAAAATGAATTAAAATTTTCATTTTTCAAAAGACAAACTTTCAAAGCATGAAATTAATTAATTGCTGAAAAAGTTAGAATCAATTATTTTTCAATTATATCAATTTTCTATATTAATGTTTTAATTATAAATTTCATTTGTATAATTCAAAAGTTATACGATCAAGCATATCTATTTCATTTCCTATTAATTTATTCGAAAAAACTCAATTCCTGTTACTTTATTCAATTAGTTGGTTCTTGTAAAATCAAAATTAAACATTAAAAAAAACATCATGGAATTATGACAAAAATCATTAAGAAAATGCTACACATAGATCCTAAATTGCACACAATAAAGCGTAAACTTACAAATGTTCCATGTTGACTTGCAGAAATTACAGTCTCTTTGAACTATTGATTCATCCGACTAGCACAGTTAATTAATTAGAGTAATTAATACCTGAAACGTATATGAATGAGCAAAATGACTGACAATTATTTTAATAAAAAACTTGAATAAATAACATTTATTGTATGAATGGAATAATTTTTTGCATTTAAAATTTTGTAATTTCATTTCATCCATTTAGTTTGCACATTTAAATTTCGATGAGTGGAAAAAAGAAATAACGCTGAAATAAAAGAAATGTGATCAGTTATTGATCGATTTTGAAACTTTCAAACTACGATGACAAATCTTAAAAAAATCATTTAGAAATTTTTTTTAATCTAGTATCACAGTCGAGGAAAAGTATTTGTTATTGGCGGTTATAAATTATTTCATGTTGAAATTGAAGTTTTGCGAGCTTGTTTATTTTGTGAATTTTGTAAAATTTGTAATTTGTAACTGTAAAGTTTGTAATTTTGTAAATTTAAGATAAAAGCATACGTACATTGTTTTTTTTTAAATCTTATTTTAATTCAGAATGAAGCGATTTCTGAAAATGCATATTTTTGCCTTTTCTGCAGAAATAAAATTCGAATGGCCAATAAACTGTCCAATCGAAGTGCGCGAACTAGTTGGACCAGCACGATTCGATGCAGAGGATCCGAAATTCATGATGCCATTCTTTTGGAAAAAAGAACCAGTACCGGCAACTCGTTCCTGGTATTATTCATTACATTATTATCCGGAACAACAATTTGTAATATTAATTTAAATAACAATTTTGATTACCAAGTTCAGTATAGAATAATCGTTTTAATACTTTTACATATTAATTTCCTTTTACTCCTAATTCATTTAATTAATTATGTACCAAATTAAGGAATAAGAAATGTATGATAAATTAAATTTCGACGACAACATATTTTAATCACTTCCGGTTTTTAAATTGAAATTCATTTTTTTAATTATGTCACTTAATTGAATAATCCATTCATTTTTTATTGCAACAACTATTTCAAGAGTAGAGCGATAAATGACATGAACTGTTTGATAAATATATTTATTTCACTCTTTGTCGTGCTACAAAATGAATAATGTTAAAATTTATGAAAACGATAATTAACTGATTACTGTATAAAATTTTCAAAAATTCTAAAATTCTGAAGAAGTGAGGCTTATCGATAATATAATCATTAAATATTTCATGCGCATCAACAAAAATGATCATGAAAATTTTTCGTTTTTTTTTAGGTCATAGTACAAATGGGCTTTAATTAAATATTTCCTTATTTGCAGGGGTATTGTTGTTTGTGCAATTGAATGGAGCTTTGGTTTCATATTTTTACTTCTTTACTCCTTGCATTACATCATAGTATTTTTCACTTCGGCTGATGGAACTATTGCAGCTTTCATATTCTTTATTAAATTACTACAGCTTGCTATATTTTTTAGCGCAAAGGTAGTTTTATTTAAAAATTACAACTTCGTTATTCGCAGAAAAATAAAAAAACGCTTCTATTTTAGAATTCTGAAATTTTCGAACTTTATGTTAGTTTTCAAAATTAATTTGCGACTTCATCAATCATCAATTTTTGAATACTAATTTGCATAATTTGGAAATTTTAATTTCAATCAATTGTTTACCTGATTCATATTTTGTTAATTAATGAAATGACTTATTCACATGTAAATATAAGGTAGTAATAAATTCTATAAAATTCTTTGCAACATAAACTGTTTTCTCTATTTTTATCATTTTTTTCACTTTCAGCTTTTCCCTCCACCGACAAATTTGAAGATGCTTCAATAATAATTTATTACTGAATTCAAAATAACAAGTATGAATAATTGTAAATCATGAATTATTATAGGTTCAAAATTTGATTTAAAATGTGCATTTTGACAGTACTTTTGAAATGATGCATTTAAAAATCAAATTTCAGGTGCTATTCGCGATTGCTATTTTAGAAAAACATGCTTATTTACTCAAGCAGCAATTGATATTTCAATATGTCACTTGTGTTTCTGTCTTACTTAATGCGTCATTTATTTTTATGGCTGATATAGGTGGATATAACGAAGAATATTTATTTGGTCAACGTGATCCATTCCTGATCCGTACTGCAGCCATTATTTCTGTCATTTTCATCTTTGTTGAGCTTTATTTACGCTTAATGACAAAAGCGGTCTACGCATTCATCAATGAAACAAAACGATTTAGGTATAAAACAAAATGAAATTGAATTGGATTATTGGACTGAATATGTAACTTATTGCTTGTTATTATATGTCACTGTATATCATTATAGGCTATCATATTTTCAGTCTACAGTACACCATATAATCTCACATATTACTTAAAATCTCGTTTTGACTATTTTTTACTTCTTCCTTTTTTCAAAATAGATGTAGGATAAATCATCTACAGATGCCATTTACTAAAACTAAGTTATTATAATTTGGAATAATTAGAAGTTACAAAAGCGGTTAATAATTTAATCGTTTGCTGAAAAATGAAAGAAAAAATTCCTCTGAATTTCTGATACTTTTACTGAATTCCTAATTGTCACTAAAACAGTAAGATTGCCTCACGTCTTTTTTTCTTGCAGAGTTGCATTGCATAATTCGAGGTGGCGCTATCGTAAACGCGTGTATTTCTCATACTGTTCTATTATGCAGGAAAGCTTGTCCAATTCGGCTAAAAAACATAGTATTGCAAAGGTTCGAAGTATTTAAGTAATTGAAATGAAATTTGTGTAGTAGTATTGTTGCAATTGTTAAATCTACTTCCAATTCCAATCTCGATTTCAATTTTTCTTGTTTGTATTTGAATAAGTTAAGTCCTATCTTAATAAGCTAATGTAATTTCCTTTAAATGATGCAAGTTTTTTTTAGGCAGAAGATCTCTCGAACATAATGCACAAATCATCTATATCAACGAAAAATGATTATGATACAACGGTTAAACGTGAAGTATTTTGCTTTCATTTTATTTTCCAATCTTTCAAATATTTGATCTTTAACTTGATCGTTTTGTGAAAAAATATTGTTAATGAAAATACATTTCGACAATAATATCGTGATATTTTATTTGACATTACATCATTGTAAATTAATTATTTGATCAAAAGCAATACTTTGCCAAATTTTGTTTATAGTAAAGGCATTTATTGTTTGTGTTTTTTTCAGGTTATTGATAAAATATGCCAAACTACTAGTAGACCGAGGCCTTTGAGAAAGTAAGTGAATTTCTTGTTATTTCAAGTTTGAAATTAATGGAATATATTCAGAGTAAAAGAATTGCAATCTAAGTTTAACCTGAAATCAATTTGGGTTACTTATGTATGAAATGTCCTTCAAACTTTGCGAACTTTGGAACAGATGCATAGAAAACTTCAAACTTTGAGACAGATACATAGAAAACTTTCTCGTAAGAAGGCAATTAACATTGGAAATCTTCAAGAAATATGTAGAAAAAAAAATGGCACTTAGTAAAAATTCCTTTTCCATTACTTTTTTTAAAATTTCTTTCACTTTTTTCCAGTTCAAAACAAAGTCGTTACGACTGGCCTATTTCACGCATCCCACGTCAACGACAACGAATGATTAGACGAAGAGAAAGCCGTTCACATATTAATCAAGCTGGTTTAGCCTTATTACAAAGCAATAGCAATAGTGCAGGAGTGACATTTTATATCGGTATGCAACTGAATTCGAAATTTCTTCAAAGTCTTTGCAAAGATAATTTGGAAGAAGTTGTCGTACCGTTAATTCCCTCTAAACAACAGTTGCCACAGCAACAGCAACAGCGACAGTATCAGTCAACAAAATGACAACGAGAGTTGACCTCACACCTCAAATTTAATTTCTTTTTTTGCTTTCCCATAAAAAATTTGTAAGATTCTCATAAAAAATTTATAAGATTTCTTTCACTGATAAATCATCTCGACTAACAATGATTTCAAAAGTAAAAAAAAAAAAAAGAAAAGGGAAAATGTTTCAAGAATGTGAAGAAAGCTCGTTTTATTCTTAATAATTCGAGATGTGATTTAATTCTTTCTATTTATATCTGTATTCATGCATATATTGTGTAAAAATCTGCACGATAATCAGCAATCTTATCAATTAATCTAGTGTGTACAGCCCAAGAACGAAATGCATCACTGAGATTATCTAAGAGTGAAATGAAATGCTGATATCAAGTAATCGAAAGTTATGAATTTATAAAGAAAAAATTATATTGCTTGATAAATGCTTCCATCAATATGTTTTTTGTTTATTATGTCATTATTTTTTCAAAATCTACAACATTTCCAATTTGAAAATGATCAAGGCAGAATTCGAGTTTTTCAAATCCATTGTATTAGAAAGAATGAGAAATTTAGAGAGTTACTTCTACACTTTAAACCAAAGTTACCAGCTATTATAGCATAAACTTTCACACAATCAATGTAGCAAATTTCAATTTATAATTTGTTTTATAGAAAATTGCTTTGATTTTAAAGCAAAAATCTATCAAGAACTTTCATATTTTAAGTTTAATTCATTATAGAATAATTACCTGAACAAAAGAATACAAAAATCAGCTAAACTTTTGTCGATATATCATCTCAAATGCAAAACCCATACATCACCTCTGTGGTTAAATAAAATAAATAAGAAATAGCAAATATCGGAGATACTAATTCTTCTTTACTGAATCAATACATTGCACTGTTTGCAATTTCATTTGTGATAAGGAAAGAGGAAGGGAATAGGTTAATGATATCCATTTGAAGAAAAGTAGAAAAATTACATCAAACTGATATCCAACCTCTCAATAAGAAATTTTTAATATCCAATTAACTCAATTACAAGTTTTACAACGAACAAACAAACCCATACATACACATACACACACAGACACACAGACACATATGTGAACTACAAAAACAATCAACCATACCATACCGTATCTATTAACTGATTAAGTGATAATATAAGCGATAAGAGCAGGGAAAAAGGATCTATTTTTATAACATGCAAAAATCTCTGGAAAAAATGAAATAAGTGACTACCTTTTATTTCAGTTGTTTGATTAAAATAGCCACAACATATTTGAATTAAGGAAAATATTTGTGATAAAATTCCAGCGAAAAATCAAACAAAAATCTTTGCGTCACATAAATATTATCACAATATTGAAATTTCAGCTATATTGCGCATGGAGTAATAGTTTTTCACCTAAAATCCGCTTAAAGAAATGAAAAGTATTAGTCACTAAATTAAACGAGTGCTGCAAAATAAATAATGGACAGCAATTAATTAAGAGCCAAGAAATTTGCATTTAACATTGTTAAAAATCATCAAATGTATGTAACGCATACCTTTTCTCATCTACATAATGAATTACTTTGTAACATACATCCAATGTTATTCTCAATTAAATTTCAACAAAAAGCAAAATCTTGAAAAACGGAAAATTACTTGCATTGAATTAAAAATTAAAGAAGGTCGAATTTTTTACACAATTTGAATTGATATAAACAATGTCAATGGGTTAAGGAATGCAGTAGAAATAAACCTAAAGCAGCTTTGAAACATGTGATTTTGCTACAAGCAGCACTCTTGGGAGTTTCAATTCATACAAAACGAATTCGGATGATGTTCACAAAAAACTGCATATAGTTCTCAAATTTCAGGATCTATTCTTCAACTGATTGCTCAACCAATCAAGTCCTTCATAAAGGCCATCGCCGGATGTCGCACACGTTGCTTGGATATACCAGTTGCGATTACGAAGCGTATGCAAACCAAGCTTATCAGTTACTTCGGCCGCATTCATCGCATTTGGTAGATCCTAGAAATACAATATCATATCTTACCTAAATAGGAGTAAGAAACTCAAGTTTTCTTAGAAAAATCACAAGACCAATTATGAATTCTAAGTCAAGCACATATCCAGATCGCTGCTTCCTCAGAAGGTTCTTGTAATTTGACAAATAAGTCTGATGACTGTCACTTTCTAAATTCTCTATTCTGCGTTCTCTTCTCTAAGCTCTAATCAATGATGAGTCATGTTTTGTAGCTTATTCCTATCATCAGAATCAATTTCCATTATTCATTTTGAATTGATTACTGACGAACGCTGTCATGGTTATATTAATCTTCCAAACAGATCATATATCAAATATACGAAAAAAAAAAATCACTTGTTTATTAGCAAAAACAAGCAAGACAGCATCTCGCAATTCATCCTCGGCCAACATTCGCATTAATTCTTCTCGAGCCTCACCTACTCGCTCGCGGTCATTGCTGTCCACAACAAATATGAGACCTGGAATATAGATTATTATTTACGTCTATGATCTATTTATGCTAAATACTTCAGGCTACATGCGATCAAACGATAATGTGTAACAGATATAAAAGCTTCATTACTAATTTTAGACGAAATACTAATAAGGCCGAAACAACTTCGTTTAACTATCTAGTTGATGGCAATAAAAATTTACCCTGAGTATTCTGGAAATAGTGTCTCCATAAAGGACGTATTTTGTCCTGACCTCCAACATCCCACACTGTGAATGATATATTTTTATATTCTACCGTCTCAACGTTAAATCCTGAAATGAAACCATTCTTCTATGTTTTAAGAATCAATTAGAAGGCATGCTATCGTCTAGTGAAGAACTGATTACATTTAACTGATTCCACTCCGATTTAGAGATAAAAATAGCAGCGTATCCGAATATTAAAAGTAAAATAACTCAAAATAGCAGAACAGAATAGCTCTCCACCTGGCACATTATAAACATTCTGAAAAGCTTCAGGATGATAATCGCTGCTTAATTTAATAAACGTTAGCTTGTTAAAAACTGTAAATTTTTAAATTTGTGTATCCCCTTTTGAACAATACTGCAAATAGAATTATAAGTAATGGAAGTCACGGCACTAACCAATTGTAGGAATTGTTGTAACAATTTCGCCAAGTTTCAATTTATATAGGATTGTTGTCTTACCAGCTGCATCCAAACCGACCATCAAAATTCGCATTTCCTACAAAAAAATTATACTGAATTTCAGGCACAATAGCCACAGTACAAATTTATTTATTTAATCCGAAAATAACTGTCCTTCGCTCATATCGACATCAGACTAAAGACCAACAATAAACTGACGCCGACAACAAACATGATCTTATGAAAAAAGTCGAAAAACCACCAATAATCTTTTGACAAATTTGGATCTGTGTACTCATTCATTCAAGGAATTAATGCCTCACCTTTTTGCCGAAAAGGCCTTTGAAGAGATTTGTGAAGATGTTGCCCATCTTCAATGATACTTGTATTGATTATAAATGCTTCGTATTCAGAAGCTAAAATAGACTAATGAAGCGAAAAACATTGGAAATGTTTCGAATTTGGTGCATAGACATTAGAACTCGATGTATTTCCTCTCTAAGTTTTAGATGGTTATAACTATTTTTGAATCCTATTTGATGAAAAATTTGAAATAATGGATTAAAGATCGCTTGCAGAAGATTCAAAAAATGGCAGCATTAATAATTTATATTGAAGTTATGAAAGTAATTAGACAACAATGATTAATGTGCAAAATGAAGCAATAAAATGTACAATTCACCACATGAACCATAAGCCCATCCACTTTCATAGCTCTCGATACAAAATCAGAGTTGTTAGTAAATGATGATATATCGATTGATTGTTTAACTAATAACATTCAAAGACTGATATGATCAGTATTGTTAAGTTGTCTGCTTTAATATCTTATCCTGTGAAATCAAAATTACTAATATATGCCACTCATATAGCATTGTAATCAAAATAAATTATTCTGAAATTATTTACTCAATAATATTTTTGAAATCACCTGCAAAGTTAAAGCTACTTGACCTTACTAAAATTACCTATCCTTCAAGTAATAAGTTCTAATCTTAACTATTTAACCTACATAAGGTGGAATTATTTGACCTCCAACAATGAAATTATTTGACCCATAATGTACTGTCACATTATTGCCAAATTTCACAATGATGATGATAGTTGTGAAGAGTAACAAAATAATTGCATTCTAAATTGGAATTAAATAACTTTTAAAATTTTAAAATACTTAAACTATGCTGTTAAAATTAGATGACCTAATTTCCTGAATTTGAATTTGGAAGTTCCTAAATAATTGATTGACAGGTAGCACGTAATGACTGATAAGGCACGATAGATTGATGATAAAAAAGTTAACAATTAAATAACAAAAGTAATTGTAAAAAAAAAGTGATAAACAGCAATGATAAATAGTTTTTGGAGGGTAAAACCACAAAAAACTGCCCAACATTCACCCAAATGACAACGCCACGACACAACCTCATTGGACCAAAAAAATCGATCACTCGGCCGCACATTACCTTTCTCGTAAACATCGAACAAACGGCATGCAGCGGGTCAGAACATCTTAAGAAATGTTACTATTTTTCTCGATCGTTTTTCCCTTTTTCAACAATTCTTATGATTTTAATTAAAGTAATTATAAGATATATCATATTGATCTGTAATTTATTCAAATGGAGAATAGTTATCATTCTACTGTTTTGTTCCATTACTTGCAATGATAACTTATCTGAGTTTTTATCACTTCACAATGAATTTTATCAGTTCATATATTTTACTTCTTTAATGGAACAATTGAATTGTTACCTAAATTATTGGTATTTATACAAATTAGCACAAAAATGATTTGAAAGTGATTTTGAAAAATAAAGGATAAATTTTGCAATAAATCTCTCTCTCTCTCTTAGCTAATCACAATAAGAAATAATAAATAACTCCAAGAAATCCTAACAATGGAAATAATATATTGTAATCATATTATGACCCCGTATTTATTATATATTATATCCATTGTTTAGTTTTAACTTCTTGAACTTTTCTAGTGAGTGAGAGAGAGAGATGTTAATTATTTAGAAAATTCAGATTATTATTCAATAAAAGTTTAAATTTGCAAAAAGAAAAAAGATTTTTTTCAAATGTAGAAAAAATTTAGAATTGTATTAGCATAAAATGATTTAAGAGTATGATGTTTGGATGCTTTTCAGTTCATAAAAAAGAAATGTGGATGTTTTTTTTTTTTTTTTTAGAATTAAAAAGCAATGGCAAAATCTAAGGTACGATTCTCAGAAGTAGACGAACTTAGTGATGAAGGAGCTTTGTTGCATAGCCGTGGAAAATATGCTCGTTACGATGAGGAAGAAAAGAAAAATTTAATTGAAGAGGAAAATGAAGAAGGAACTACAAAGAAGGATTGTGAATCGAAACATACATTAGATAGTGATGAAGAGGAAGAAGTGAAATATAAGAAATTGGATGTGGATAGAGTTTGTTACTTTATTTAATTTTTTATCATTCTTTTAAGTATTCAAGTTAATAAATTAGAAGTACAGCATATGAACAATAGAGTTGAATTTGAGTTTGTTTTATTTATTTGTACAATAAATCATACTTTCATAAGAGAATCAATTCAGAGGAATTTAGTCAAATCGATATCTCAAACAATTCGATAAAGGAGCTAGGAAAGACAATCAGATTTAAAATACTAATTACAACATATTGGAATTACAGGATTACTCACCGTTTCTAGTTACCAGTAAACAGTTTTCGGAATGACAAATTCTGTACTTCTCTTCTTTAAATCCTGTAATTCCAGTATTCCAGTATTTCATATGTCATTCCTTGCTCCCTTCTCGAAATTTATGACACTTTTTTTTGTATTGATATGTTTAAGCATATTTCAGTGTTATGTAAATCATTGGTTTTTGGTAAGATTCATATCATTAGATATTTCAGTAGTATATTTTTACATAATCTAACAAACTTAATTGAATGATTTTAGCAAATTTTTTTGGCAAAGTAATTTCAATTTTTCGAAACCGTTGTTTTTTTCCTAGAATATAGTTGCCTGCACCAATTTTCATTTGAAAACTATTTTAGATATAATTTTTAGAAAAAAAACTAATTTAGATCGATGGACAAGAAGAAGCAAGTTTGGAATATGAAGGTAGCATGAAAATTATGGCTTTCAATATGAAGGAAGACCTGGAAGAGGGCCATTTTGACGCTGATGGGAATTTCATCTTTGATAAAGTGAGATAGACGATTTTTTTACAGTTGTTGTTGGAATCGAAATATCTTGAATTAAAGCAAGAAGGATTTATTTTTACATTCCACTGATTTTTTTTTTGGAAATCTCCAAGTCTTTATTTTTAGAAAAAAGCCGAAATAAAGGATGCTTGGTTGGATAATATCGATTGGACAAATGTAAAAGCAGATGCAGGAGATCAATGGCATCAAAAAAATGTGCTTTCATTTATTTCCTGATTCTTGTTTTTAAAAAAAAAACACACACAAAGCGGAATAATTTTGTCATTCGAAATTCCATTCGAAAAAAAGATCTATTATTGGTTTTATTATTGCTTAATGATATGGTTTGTAAAGATAAGCCTCCTCTCAGGTTTTATTATATAATGTTATCCATCCAAAGAAACAATTTTTTTTTCATTCAAACGGAAGGAGCGTTTTGAAACATGATTTGAATTGATCAAAAGGCTTCTTTTTTTAGGAAGAAGATAGCTCAACGACAAAAATTCTTGGTGATAGCGACCTTAAAAATATATACGAAAAAATTGCTTCGATGTTAAAGTCGAATGAAACAATTGAACGAGCGCTAGCAAGGCTTGGGAAGGAAAAAGGTAAACTTTAATTCAATACTTCACAAAAAATTTTCTATTAGAAAATTTTTTTTCCGGATTTTAGTGTAGATCATTTCTGTATCATCGAAATTTTTCTTTGTCTTTGTTTTGTACTTCTAAATTTGCCTATTAGTTATGAATAAAGTTGTTTAGGTTTAACTGTAGCAGAAGAACGAAGGAAAAGATGGGCAGCGAAGAGAGCTGGTAAGGAATACATCGATGAGAAGAACTCTGCAGTGAAAGAATTGACAGGTTTAACTGATACGCTAGTATCAAATGGTGAAATGGAAGCTTATCAGTATACGCTTGAGAAAGTTCAGTATATGATCCAGGAATTGAAAAGTAAAGCCGTTGATGTCTTGGATATGTTTTCGGACGAAACACCCACTTGCTCTGCTAAAGGTTCTTTTCATCAGTAAAACTTTTTAGACTATTTATTTTATAATTCATTAAAGCTGAAGTTGCTGCTTGCTTCTTTTCAAAATTAAATGTTTATGATGTTGAATTTCTGGATCAATAGCCAACATTACTGGAAAACTTATTTCACTGAACGATTTCGATTATTGTTGAAATAAAAAGAGTTGAAAGTTTTGAATTGCAGGCCTTTAATTTTTTGAAAACTTGATTTATATTTTGCCACACTGTTAGGATAAATTTAAATATGAGGCATGAATTCCTCAATAGAATATAGTGATGAAGTCATGTTTGACATGCAATCAGGAATTGTCTCATACTTTGAATAGTTGAATACTTTTTATGGCAAAAATTACGAGAAATTCATTGAACATTTGTCACAAACGTTTATTTTACAGGAGAGAGCAAGCAAACGAACGGAGCTGCGAGATCCACCAATAGCACTGTGATATGGGAATATAAATTATCAAGTGACGAAAATGCGAAAATTATTGGTCCAGTTTCTAGTGAAGAAATGATCAAATTACAAGAGGAAGGCAAATTTGAAAATGGTGGTTGGGCTCGTAAAAAGGGCATGCAGACGTTTTATACCATTGCAAGACTTGATTTCGAAATTTATATTTGAAAATTTCATATTTATTGCTTGTTTCATCTTTTATATATATGATTAATGATAGCTACTTTCTGATCATACGTAAAATGAGTCAAAAATTCCAAGCAAAATAAGTATCGTGATCTCTTAAATTATGCGATTTTCGGAAGACTGTTACAGTCAAAAGGATGCCCTCAAAAATGTTAGAGCTTTTGTTTGAAATGAAAATATGAAAGTCTCATTTAGTAACTGAGTAGATTGAAGAATTATGTTTTTGAAGGAAGCATTAAGGAAGTTTAGGAGCAGCAAATAGAAATAGTCACAGTTTCCAGTTAAATTCCTATTTTTGTGTGAAAAAATGAGATTTTCTGATAAATATTGCTTAAGACATCCAATAATCGTTCGCTCTTCTCGCTTTTTTTTGCCATAAAACCATGAATTGTTTTCTGTTATGATAAATATTGCTACATTTTTTGCTTAAAAATTCTAGTTAAAAATGATTTTTTTGCGGATATAGATAACTGATCATATAATATCGATTGTAGTATGGTATTTCATTGCTGTTCTAATTTCTTTTCCTTGAATTTTCCACTTATTATTCGTTAATTTGTTCGTGTCTTATTTTTAAAAAATATTTTGAACTTTGTGCAGTTCTTGAACTTGCATGAGTTATTTTTACTCAGGGATTATTGTTTTTTTTTTTTTTTTTTTTTTTTTTTTGAGTAATTAGGGTTACGAAAAGTGAATCAGGCGAAGTCTAATCTATATATAAGATCATAGGGTAAGAAACTGATGTTAAGATATATTAAGAGGAAGAAAAAAGTGAACGATGTTTTGGATAATGTCAGACTGAATATATCAATAGTCTAAATTGATGATTTAATCTAAATTAAATGGTTAATACACGAAAGAAATTGACATTCGTCACTTCGCGGTGTACTGCGCTAAGTGTCGCTTGATCGATAACAATTAGTGTTA
This sequence comes from Mansonella perstans, assembly GCA_037074765.1. NCBI lineage: Eukaryota > Metazoa > Nematoda > Chromadorea > Rhabditida > Onchocercidae > Mansonella > Mansonella perstans. The sequence goes on along the minus strand of JBAMDO010000235.1, from coordinate 5,531 downwards.
TTACATTTTTTGGCCACGTATTTCAAAATTTCATTAATGAATAATCATTTATTATAAATAGCAATATTGTGGACGAAAGTAGACCTGGAAACAATGAAGTTATCATCGGCACAACAGAATTTGGTACGACAAACAGCCAACATTTTTCGGATATTTGTGCAGTGGGGAAGTGTTCCCTTCATTGTATATCTAGGTAAATTTTTTGAAATTTTGATTTTTGAGAAATTTTATTTAAGCAATTTAGAAAATGAAATTTGCGTGGATAATATCAGTATAGGATAATCTAGTGATACGTACAAACGAAATTGGAACAAGTTTTTATTTAAAAAAACATTTGGATTTTTATATCAAACTTTGCTAATTTAAAATGATAATGGCGTGAAGTTGAGTAGCTTTTGTCTTTTAAAAGTGAGAACGACTTCATTAATCACAAACTTATAGGATTTCGCCATGGAGCTGATCCACAACCCAACGGTGAGATAGTGCCATTGTCACTGACTGGTCTTTTGTATGGATGAACTCCTAACACAAACTATTTGACCCATTTCTGATTGGATAGAAAGCTATTTTTGCGAGAGTTTTCATTGTTGAAGATATAATTTGTTCAGTTTGTTATAAATTTATCAAAAGAAAATTTTCTGTTTTTTTTAATAAAAAATATTGTTTATACAACAGATTCTTTTAAAATAATGTGAGGAAATGGAAACGTTAAGATTTCGATCATAGTAGAAATCATTGGAACAAGCCTTCTCAGACTTTTCGTCACACGTAAAGGTATAAGTTATTGTAATGGTATTAATTATATTACAGTGTAGCACAAATATTGCAGTGCCACAGTGTAATATCTATCTATCTATCTATATATATATATAGAAATATTGATACTATATTGCAATAGTTACAGAAACTAAAGAATAAGAAGGATTAAAGTGGAGATCAGAGCAAGTTTCGGAATGACACTAAACCTGAATAAAAAAGTTGCAAATAACATATTTTTGCAATTATAAGTGTTGAGAGGTAGACGAGAAACTGCGAGCGGATTCACAAATTTTGTTAAAAAATTTTGATGCGTAGCGAAGTAATGAAGAACTGCATTCCCGAATTAATTGTAGGAAGACTATTTAGGTTGAGAAGGGCGATATCTGTTACTTTTAACGCTATTAAAAAATTAGATGTGATCTGTTACATTTCCACTGATTAGGAAGAAGTTTTGGATACATGCAGTCGAATGAATACTTCGGGATGTCGGATTTTTCGATGTGGAAGCAAAGTTTCTAAACAAGGTAGAATGCGTTCGCAAGGATTCGAGCTAGCTAATTTTCGTAATTGTTGCGCGTCATGAAGATGGTTTCTATGAAAACTGACGAAATTTGAAGCAACCTGGTTCTTTCGTACAGTTTCACATTTATTTGTAATACTAGAGCACGTGTTTTTTACATGTGAAACTGGCAAAATATTGAACGTTAAATTTTGTGAAAAGCATCCTTGTTAATTGAGCTTTCAATTAACGAACACCGCAAAATAAGCTTGTCTAGCAAAAAAAATAAGCTATTTTAAAGCATTTCATTTATGATATTGGGACTTCTATCTCCATTTGTTCTACTCGCTAATCCGCCTGAACCGACCAATTTCTTCACACAAGAAAGCATAAGGTAGTAAATAAAAAATAGTGAAAAAATAATAGAAAAACCTTTGTGATATAAAAGCTGTATAGGAAAGGAGGAAATGTGATGATAATGATCGCGAATTTCATAACGCGAAACTTCCAATAACTCAATAAATTAAAATGTAAATAAACGTTAATAACATTGTGAAGCATTCAACTAAAGTTACATTCTTAGATTTATTTCCATGTTCTTTGTTATCATGTAAATTCACATCCTTTCTATTCATACAAGGAAAATGCTTTATTAGCAGCAACTTAAGGATTTGTATTACTGTCAATCCTCTTTTTTACAGTAAGCTAACAAAGCAGCAGCTACTGTGCTATACTACCATACAAAGGGTCATTGTTTTAAGCAATTAATTCCCCCTCTTCACCACTATAAACTGTCAATCTTTCCACCAATAACATCTTTGTTTATTTATTCTGATAAGTACTTTGGTATCGCTTCGAAGATGCCGCTGTTGTAAATCATCTATTGTCAATCATAATTAATTCCCGCTTTTATCACTTTGACTTTATGATCTTTGTATTAAGCTTTTAATCCCGCCTTTTCTACGACTATATATAGACTGTCGATTTTACAACCGCACATTCATTGGTTTTCTCATTTACTTACTTACTCACTTATGTCCTTATCCAATTATTCTACTAAAGGTTTAATTACTCAAGTTTGAGTGTTCCGGCAACTCAATCCAATCACACAAACTTTATCCAAACCACAATCAATTCAACCCAATACAACGCTCCCTGATCTGGTACAAAAAAGATAAACCGCTCAATTAAATCATGAATAAATTTTGGTTGTTTCTCATCATAGACTCTTGAGTAAATGAGAATCATAAGTTCAATTTCTTTATTTTTCTCAAAAATTTGGGACGACAGTTTATTGTCCAGAGAAGGAGTAGGTAAAGATATGGTGAAACGAGAGAGAGAGAGAGAGAGAGAGAATTGGACGAGAGGGACAGAGGAGAAAGAATTATTCTGGTCGTTTTTGTTTCTTATTTGTTGTATCTGTAATTTGCCAATGTTTTAAAAGCCTTTACAGCAGCTATTTCGGGAGAATGACATTTTAACGTTGCCGTGAGAAACGTTTTTCATTGCATAATGGGCTAATTTTCATTGCAGGGCTGAGTCCAAACAACCAAAATACAGCAAGAGCTAGCAAATTTGTACCCAACAACCAAAATACAGCCTGAATCCCAACAACCAAAATACAGCAAGAGCTAGCAAATTTGTACCCAACAACCAAAATACAGCCTGAATCCCAACAACCAAAATACAGCAAGAGCTAGCAAATTTGTATCCAACAACCAAAATACAGCCTGAATCCCAACAACCAAAATACAGCCTCTTTCAGCAGGAGGGACAAGATCCAGCAAATTTGTACTTGGAAGACTAGCCAGCCAGCAAATTTGTACTTGGAAGACTAGCCAGCCAGCAAATTTGTACTTGGGAGACTAGCCAGCCAGCAAATTTGTACTTGGGAGATTAGCCAGCCAGCAAATTTGTACTTGGGAGATTAGCCAGGAGATTAGCCAGACTAGCCAGAAAGAGATTTACAAAAATTGCTGGAAAGTAATGGTTCAATAATCAGTTCAAGGGATTGAAGGATGATCATGGTTCAAGGAGATATGTCAGGTTTGGTCAAATGCATATTCAAGAATTATGACAAAAATTATCAAAAAGTAATTACTCAATTGTTAAGTGATCAATTAGTTTTCAATTGCTTCAGTTCGTGTTGGAATGTTTTTGTAAAATGATTTTTTTACAGGAAATGAATGGGAAGAAAATCATTCCGTGTTGCAATTCGCCGCTGATGGTGAAGTATGCAGATAGTAATAAGAAAACGATAAGTCGACCTCTGCGAAATCTCCCTGGAATGTGCATTAGCAAGAGGATGCTTCTAGGCCAGCAAAATACGCATTGTATGCTATCCTCACTGATAGCATCCTGTAATAACTTTTACTTCGTGTTCGGTTGCACTTCCCGTAAACTGTGGACTCAGAAAAAATTGTGCGAATCTATCTAGAGCATCATGTAGATGTCCAGGAGCTATATCAAAGTGATAATTTGTGTGATCAGTAGCTGTGTAAGCATTTGTTGTTCCACCATGTGATGAAATAAATTTACTATACTCATTCTCTGATGGATATTTATCAGTACCTAAGAAAAGCATATGCTCGCAAAAACATGCTAATCCAGGCAAATTCCATGGATCCATTAAGTGACCTACATTAACGTCCATTGATGCAGCGTTTTTATCTGTTTTCGGATCTGAAATCAAAAGAACTCAAAAACCATTTGCCAACCCCAATCTTCGGTATTCTCGTTTATCCTCCTTTGATTTAATGATATTATTATATCGTTGTGCAATCACATCAGCTTGTGAAGTTATTGAAGGAGACATTGATAGTATTATGGAGCGGGTAGGCAAGAAATGCAAAGTCCGTGTTGATGATTTAGAAGATAAATCACCCAATGATGATCGTTCGGATGCCGTTCATAATCATGGCGAAATATTGTACCACGTTGTTTGAATGATCAACATTTGTCGTTGTTTGTTTTTAAAAGCGTCCGCACGCTTTTGAATTTGAACCACAGCAAACGTATAATTCAACGAATAAATTTTAAAATAAGTGAAAAAAGCCTAAAAAAACTAAGCCTAAGAACTGAAAAAATTGTTTTCACCTGAAAAATGATTGTGGAAATATTTTTCATAAATATTGCTGAATGATGTATGGACAACAACAAGGATCGTGAACCCATTTGAATAATGTTTAGTTCACCAACAATAATTGTAGCAAAAAGTGAGGTCGCAATGATGGAACTCGCATATGCTCACCACGCCAGTGGTATCTTTTTGAGTTCAACCAAGCTACATATTGATCAATTCTAGGAAAGTCCAATAAACGAAAATAATTTCTGAAAATCTATGCATAACTTAAATTTTTTAAAAATTATCCAGAACTTGAAAAAGAATTGGAAAATATATCTACCACTCTAGGATGCCATTAATAGAAGTTCAAGAGGCTATATAGTCATAATTTAGTTTATTTATTTCAGTTCATTAAACTTCATGCTCTATGAGTATTCATACAAAAAATGATGAATCGCCCTTGAATCAAAATAAGACTTTAATCGGTCTTTTTAAATCATCTCTTGGCAACATTTTGTAATGGAAATAAATTTTTTAAAGTAATGTATGACAAAGAAATATCAGAAATACATGACAAATTCCTGTTTCAATTTTCGCTGATTAAAAATTTCAATTAATTTATAATTCATGATTTTCCGAGAATAGATAGAAACACAAATAATCGATAATATTCAAAGATAAGCCGAGCTTTATTTTCCAGTGGTTCATTATTTTAATGGAATATTGACTAAAGATGGAAAATGAAAAAGATATACTAGTAAAGTCTCATTTTATGGTTCCAATATAACGTGTTATTATTTCAGAATATAACAAATTTCGCCTATACTTCTTTTTAATGGAAAAGATTGCTGGAAATAAAGAGCAGAAAGGGGCCATCACTGGAAAAATGTAATGTGACTGTAATTAATTTTAGCATATGATTATGCTGTTGCTTTTTGATTCGACATCAACCTATAAAGTGAACTTAATTCATTTACTTTTCGCAAACAACAGATCTAGCTCATGTCGGCAGCTTTTATCCTCCTAAAAATGATTCAAAGTGTTCTGTTCATTCCTTTTCTGCTCATTTTCTACCATTTATGGATGATTTTGATTGTTTTGAATTTCACAATGAACTCTATTCTAACAGAATTTGGTACGACAAACAGCCAACATTTTTCGGATATTTGTGCAGTGGGGAAGTGTTCCTTTCATTGTATATCTAGGTAA